>JAQZBX010005896.1:0-54830 GCA_029593785.1 Cabassous unicinctus
CTTAAAAAAAAAAAAAAAAAACCCAGCACTCTTTCTCACCCACTTGGAATTTCTATTTTTTATAGTGCCAGCAACTCCTCTGCCTCTTCTGATTTCTGTACAAGCCAAAGAACAAATGCTTAAAGTAGTCCCCATGTCTTTTCCTGAGGACCAGGCAGTTGAGTCTACTCAAGGAGAAAAAAAAAGAAAGTGGAGATTTTTCGAATTATGCCTACCCTTATGAAGGTTCTCATATTCTGACCACACTCTCCCTCCTTTGAAATATACATACATGCTCTCACGCACTCATCCCTACATACACTATAACACCTGTATCTGAATCACCAAAAGGATTTGTTAAAATGAAGATTTTGGACAAAGACCTACTGTATTGGTCAACCAAAGGGGTGCTGATAAAAAAATACCAGACATCTGTTGGGTTTTATAAAAGGTATTTACTTGGGGTAGAAGCTTACAGTAAACAGGTCCTAAAGAGTCCAACACAAAGCACCATAAGAGGTACTTTCTCAACCAAAGTCATTTGCTGCATGTTGAGAAAGATGGCAGGTGATGTCTGCGAGGGTTCAGCCTTCCTCTTCCTATTAGTTTCTTTCCGGGCTTTCTCAGCTTTTCAGGGCTCTGGCTCTTCAGCTTCAAACTATCAGGTGACTGGCTTGGCTCTCTTTCTGGGGCTCCAGCATCCAAAACTAAACTCTCTGTGTTCTCCTTCTCCATGTACTTACTTCCCAGGGCTCCAGCATCAAAAACTCAAACTCTCTCCTCTGCCTACTGATGTGGCCAAATCAAAGCCTTAATCATAATTTAATCAAGTAAAAGTGAAATCTCTGAATCTAATACAATCTAATATGCCCAGCGGAACAGACCAGTTTACAAACAAAATCCAATATCCATTTTTGGAATTCATAAACAATGCCAAACTGCTACACCTACCAAATTAGAGTCTCTAAGGATGAGGACCTGGAATCTGCATTTTTCACAAGCACTTCAAGTAAGGATGATGCAGGCTAAAATCAGCTAAACCACACCATTGGTCTAGAGTTACAATCACAGTTTTGTGTGTATATAAATAGGCTCTGAAAGCAATTTATAGAATCAAGGAATTCTTAAGCTAAAAGGTTTTGTGGGTATTATTGAGTCTCTATTTTGGAGAAGAAAAAGTTGAGCCCAGAGGGGAAGAGTGAATTGCCCAGGGTAAAAGAAGACATTAATGACCAGAGTCAGGCTTCCACTCCAATCAAAGCCTTCTTTTTTAATTTTTTTCCTATCATCACAATTCAATATGTTTATTTATAAAGTTACATATGTTGTGGAGCACCCAATATGCACCAGGCACTGCACAAGGAATGGAAGACTGAAAATTGACAGTACAAGGTCTCTGCAGTCAAGGGTCTCCTATAGCACTAGGAGAAACAGTCCTATAAACATTATGTACAATACAGTGGGGTCAGGGGATTTAGTCAATTCAATTACAGGACCTTTTGACCCCTTGATCGTTTTTTTGTTTGTTTGTTTTATGCTTGGTCTAAAAAACTTTTCCTCTAAAAACAATTTTAAGCCATATTTCAGCAATGAAAAAAACAAAACAATTTACAACATGTTCCAGGACTATTCTCAAATATATATGACATTGCAATACAAAAGATCTCACTCATTTGAATCTGTTATAACTACCCCCTCCATTCCCTGTAAGTCTTCCCAACTTATATATCTTGTGTCTAGAAACACTAGAAGACTATTCATTTGAACTTGTTTTGCCCAAAGGGAAGATTTGAAAGTCATCCATGCCAAATGGAATGGTGTTTCCTTTTATGGTTAGCTAGAAATGAATCTTAAAAATCTAACATGTTTAATCAGAAATGAGCTTGGGTTTCCAAATCTATTCCTTGGAGGAGGGTGAGAGAAGAGGGCATTGTACTTCAGAGCATAATCAGATTTCAGATTTTTTTTTTCATTTGAAATTTCTCAGGCTTTGATTAATAGCAATTACTGTAACAACAATAATGATGATGATGATAGAAAATCAACCTACAGTTTCCTCTTTAATAGTCCCCATGCTCAGTAACTCAAATAAGCATAAAATATGAAAGATGTGGCTGTTTCTATTGGCATCTGTGGTCCTCCAGGTCCCCAAATGGCCGGCTGTTAGTTCCATTTATAGCAAATTGAGGAAATAAATAAATTCTTAATTTGGGTGTCTATGAAAATATGGCAGGCTGGCATCCCAGCACAGCCAAAAATCTGCTTTAACTGGTTTTCCTGCCCATTCATTCCATTAAAAGTTGCTAATCTCAGAGCTTAGCACAGTGAATGAGACATAGAAAGCTTCTGATTTTCTCCGGGAGGCCATGTGGGATGGTGAGGAAATCCAGCCAAGATCTCAGGAGGCTAAAGTCCCCATTTCTGGCTTCTACCAACACATGGTATGTGTTTAGAAAACACTTTTCCTCTCCTGGTGCCTCAAACATTGTGTCTACTGCTGGGTGATTTTTATCCCTGATTGACGTTACCTGGATCTGATCACAACATCCAAGGCTGAAAGAAGTTTAGGAAATCACATGGACCATACCTCTGTCTCTAAGCTAGAGACTTCTCATCATCCCAGAAAAGGGGCTAACTTCCTTTCTCATTAAAAGAAAAGACCACAGACACAGCCTCAGAATACAGAGATCTAGAGACTGGTCATCTCTGTGACTCACTATTCTTTTATCGACCACAAGTCCTTGTTCCTCCCAGGATTAGTCTAGACTGCAGTAGGCTGAAGACTATGATTTAAGATAAAGTTCCTCAATCACCACACTAATGGGTTTCCCTCTAGCCACCTAAAATATTTCCATTTAGAAATGCATTGAACTCAGAATAGATGCTTCTAGAGAAGTAGGGAAGGACTAGTGGCCATTTACACCTTAGTGTAGATTATTTGGATGCTATCAATAGAAACTGACACTGACTAATTTAAAGGAGAAAGTTGGACTTAATGACAGGATCTGGAGGTAACTCACACGATTGAAGGAAGAGACAATAAACCATGAGCTAAGAAGTACTAGCCCCAAGAGTTGCTCCAAGTTTCCAATCCCCAGAAGGAGACTCTGACTGGCCAGAGTTAGGTCATTGCCTGCCCATTGCCAATCCCTCCACCCTGGGCCCAAGGCAGAGACAATATTAGGAAGCCCTAAGGATCCAGGAAGAAGGTAATTCCCCAAAGGGAGAAATGCTGGACACGCAGAAGCAACATGTCTCCTGCCATTCAAGCTTCAACAAACATGTTTAACATTTACTCATGGGGATTTTATGACAACAAAAGTAATGCAATTTATTGTAGAAAATGTGCTATATGGACTTTTTATGTGTCAGGACAGAATACATCTTTCTTTGTGGAGGGGTGAGGGAAGGGAGATGCATCAAGCATTTGCTGTAGCTACGTCTCCCAGAGATAAACAAAAGATTTTCAGACTTTTAGGAAAAGAAGTAAAATGTCCATCCAACTTCCTTGGAAATATCCTTAGTTCTTACTACAATTGCTCCATGACTTGCTTAGAAACGAAACTGGACTGTTTCTTTCTAAATGATGAATGACACGATCTAATCATAACTTAGACTCACCAAAGTAAGAAGACTCACTTACATACCAAGGCAGAAACCTTCCAAGAAACCTCAAAAGAATATGCAATCTATATGAAAGAGCCTCAAAGACTACAGATCAGTATTACAATTTTAAGTTGTGTTTCTTATACATTATTTGGAGAGTCATAAGGAAAGAAATATAGGAGTGGCTAAGAGAATCTATAAGCCTAGGCCCCACACATCTCCTCTACTCTGTTGGTTGGGTACTCACAGAAGAAATACAAGTCAGGACTCTGAATATGCATTCTGTTAACCAGTGTGAGAAAGAGGAGCCATAATTGTTTTTCTAGGTAGATCTTACACACTTGTATGTGAACTTCAAAGAATTTTAATAGAATAAAACAGACAATTGATTGAAATTTTAAAATAAAGACAAATTACACAATAATTATTTATTGAGTACCTACTTTGGTTTAATAGATATTAACCCTTTCATTGTGTTAGGGCATCTGAGGATAACAAAGAAATATTTTATACAGTCCTTATCCTTAGAGAAATTTTATTCTAGTTGGGGTTTAATCATAAATTTATTCATCAGTGTAAAACACTGATCAGCTATTGGTAGATGAAAAGGCATAGTCCTGCTACTCAATAAAATTTACAGTCTTGTGGGAAAGATGAGTCAGACTAAAGGATAAATATTAAATAAATATGCTATCATGGCACATTGGCATGAAACAATCCATCGAGGGGTGTTACCAAAAAACTGTTACTAATACAAAGAGACAAAAAATTCTTGAAAAGAACACAATCAAGGTTATCCCTGTAATACTGAATTTTGGTAAGTTTTTTCAAATAGGAGGAAAAGATGTGGTCTTAAGCAAAAGTCATCCCTGATGGGACTTTTGCAAAGCTCTAGGTTTTATACATACTCAGACACAAGAACGTAAATGAAAACCAACATTTATTGTTTTCTCTGTGTTTAAGGCACTTTTCTAAATTATGTCACTTAATCCTCATTACAAGTATTATTTTCTTTTACCCGATAAGAAAACAGAGGTGAGAGAGGTTAAGCAGCATGTCTAAGGTTCTATAGCTTATACATAGAGAGCCACGATATAAATCCAGGTCTGCTCAATTCCAAAACCCAGCCTCTGAACTACTCCACCATGCTGCCATGTGAATTTCATCCATCATGTGTGACAAGGTGGAAAATCAGCCAGCCGAGAACACCTGCTGTTGGAGCACAATAAATTCTAAGATTAAAAAATTGCAATGTGCCCCATCTGGATACATTCTATCCAACTGTTGGCCCCTTTCCTGCTGGATCTCTGCTAGGGATTTTCAAGTATGACAGGGAAAGGAGATGACCTCCTGGGACCTGCTGTCAGGGCTAGGAAAAACCAGGGGCTAAAAGCTAAGTGACTTCAGCTTCTCCTAGATAGGATTAGAGACCTTTGCTGCTGACATGAGAGGAAATGCAAACATGCGATCAAGGAATAAGAGCCTCCACGACTACAAACCCCATAATGTCAGAGCAAGAAGGGACCTCAGAGATCATCCCCCCTCTTCTCAGTCTATGAAGTCTGGATGGAGAACCACTCCAAACCCAGGGTTTAAGCCAATCATCCCCCAAGCTGTGAAAGGACCAAAGAAGCTGGAAAAGAGATTTGCTGAAAAGATATAGGCTGGAGTTGCTACAGCCATCTTGTTACTAGGAGAAAGCTTAAATGAGAATAGAGCCACCAGAGGAAATGGTTCTGAGAGCCAGGAAGGAGGCAAAGCAGGTCCAGGTGAATTGTTTACACTTCTGTATCCAGCTGGGCCTCAAGCACATTCTGCGAGCAGCACTGCTCAGCTATATGAGCAAATCCAAACCCTTTTTGCTAAAAAAAAACAAACTCACATCAAAAAAAATTTTTGTCATTTCCAAAATTTCCAACCAAAAGAGTTCTAAATCTTTCGATGTAAAAGTGATTCCCAGAGAGAGATGCTGAGGATCTTGCCCAAGGTCCTGAAGTCTTTTAATGGGCAAGGGGTTCATGAACACCGATTCCCTAATTGCCAGGTCAGGGTGGGTTCTGCTACACTCCATACCTCTTACCTGTTGCTAGAAATAACAAAACAAAACAAAAACCTCATTCCTTTCAAATAGAAGGGGTTTAAATACTTTCTACCCTGGAATCACCCATGCAGGGTCACAGAACTTACAAAATTGTGTTCTTGTATGTTCAGGACAAGAGAGCCACTGGACATAATTTCCAAATGTGCAGAGTCACAGTGTCTCTAATTATCTCCTTGGCACATAAAAATGGCCCTCAGAGCAAAAGCAGTGCAATGACCACTCTCAACAGTGTGGTTTCTCCGGCATGGCCACAGAGCTTCTAAATTTAAGCCTACACTGCCTTTTAATTGGGTGGTTAAGTCATGTTTCCCACCCACTCTTGCTGCTAGCTTAGCCCCAGGCCACTAATTACCAGCAGGACAGGTCAGTTGTCATGTCTGCACCAATTCCATCATTTCAGACATCCCCACGCAGTGGCAGGCTTGCCCTTTTCCTTTAAGCAAAATCTGGGTTAGTCAGTGTTTGGCTTCAGTTTCGTGAATGCAGGAGAGCCAGCATTCCTATCTGTGACATAAATTATTTAGTTGGAATGTTCTGCAGCTAAAATGTGTCTGTTCACTCAACAAATATTTATTTATTCAGGTTCTTCTCTGTGTCAAGTCCCCTGCTAGGCCCTGAGTACAGAGAAGAGTTAAATAGACAAGGTTTTGCGCTCATGGAGCCTGTTGTCCAGGGGGAGAGAGTGATGGTGATGACTTGATGAAGAGGTAAATAAATACAAATTGTATTATGAGCCAAAAACAGAGAGAAAAAAAAGAATTTTATCAGTGAATAACAGGATAACCTAATTTAGATGGGACTGAGTGGGCAGGGAAGGCTTCTCTAAGGAAGTGATGATTATGTTGAGACCTGAATGATGAGAAGGTGCCTGGCAGGTAAAGAGTGACGAGGAGGGCATTCCACACAGAGGGAACAGCAGGGGAGCAGCCTCAGAACCAGAGAAACTATTGATGGATACAAAGAACTAAACAGTTGCAAAACTGCAGTGAGCAAGGCAGAGAGAGCTGAAGATGGAGCCCAAGGGTGGTGAGGCCTTGCAGGTCATGTTAAGAAGTTTGGATTTTATTGTAACTGTGACAAATGCCATTGGAAAGTTCATTCATATATCCATTCCCTTTTGTTAGTGAACGATTAATTGAGCATCTACCATGAGTCAGGACCATTGGAGGCATACAACACTACTACACAAAGCAAAGAAAATCCCTGTCTTCCTGGAGCTCACATTCTAGATGGAAGCTCTAATACAGAGAGGTTTTACTTGTTCCACCTTTGTAAAAAGATCCCTTTGGTTCTCTAGGAAGAATTGAAGGAAGAAAGGCCTGGCAGTTGTTGTATGGTATCTGCAGGAGAGATGGAAAAGTATGAAGGCTTTCTGCGCTTCAAATTGGAGGACAGTCCTGATGCCCGCTTTGTGCTGCTTTCTGGCTAAATGGCATTGCCTGACTCCAGTTTTTCATCTCCCCAGTGGTCAAAAGCAATATTGTGAGAAGGCTGGCTACATCTTAGCTGCAGTCTACAGCACAGCAGCTACCAGTGCTGAGAGGTGTCTTTAAACACACTTTGGAGCAAGAAGCTATGCACACCTAGGCTGCCTCTTGAATACAGCACTTTGGGTAAAAGAAAAAGATATGGTCTATTACTCAATCCTCCCTAGTAACATGTGCCCACAATCCTTTCTTCTGATAATAGAACAAGCATTCCATGATTTTCTGTCTCTTTCTATCCCTGTACTTTACACACACACACACACACGCGCACACACGCGCACGCACACACACAGTCTTTTTGGGCCAAACTAGTACTTGTTGGGCCCTTCATAGAATGAATTCAGGACTATGACCACATAAATGTAACAGACTAATCCACCTTTTCTCAAGATGTGATTCAAGAATCATATGTTGCAGAATCACTGAGGAGTAAGTGCCCAGATTCATGAGTATCCTCCTTCCAGATTTTCAGAATCTAAATATCAGGGAAGAAGCCCAGGAATCCTCAATTTCCATGTTACCCAGGAATTTTTCAGGGTCCATATATCTTGCTATATGAGCAAACCCATTCATCTAAAGGTGAACTACACAGTTTAAGTTTCTGCTCCTTTTCTTCGTTATTAAGGTTTAATGGGAAAACCAGGGAACACTTTGAACTACATGAACTCTAAAACCTCTTCCTTCACTGAGATTCTATGAGAGGCTGTCAGAGTGGTTAAGAGGTTTCAGGGTGAGCCAGATCTAAGTTCAAATCACAGACCCAGCGATAACTAGCTATGTGACCATGGCAAGTTGCTTAATCTAAAAAAAAAAAGATTAAGATATAGATTGCTTCATCTAAAAACCTCAATTTTCCTTATCAGGAAAATTGAGATGATACTACTTCATAAATTTTTGTGATGATTAAGGCAACAAGGCCAAGTCCTTAGCATAGATCTGGAACATTCTAGGTGCTTAATATATGGCAGTGATGATGATGATGATGATTGTTTTATGATTTTCTTCCTTTCCTTCACCTTTGCTAATATGAGGAACTGGAGAAGGTATTAGAGATGTAAACGATGGAAAAATATTACTGAATAACAGATAGCTGTTCTCTCCCTCTCTAAAAGTGAAATTTTTTACTCACTTTCATCACCATTCTAGAAGCAACTCTTTAGCTGAGGACACACACAATGCCAGCCTGAATCCCTTATATGAGTGTAGAAATAGTCATTCCCACAAGGAATAGAAGCAAAACTCCCACACTCTACCCCTCCCATGCTCACTCAAGGGTGCAAAAACTGGGCTTGCCATAAAATACCTCCTTGATCCATCCCTAGGTATCTTTCTAACCTAAAGTTAATTTGGTGCCATTGGAGAAAGGAGTAGGAAGGGGGAGAAGAAGGGACAGGGGCAGCTAATGCCATCACCTGAATTTAGTTCTGATTTAACCTCAAAATCTAATAAATATAGGAACCTCTTGAGAAAAAATTGCAAAAAATATTTTATTCCCAAAATGGCAGAAGGGAAACCTTAGGAGTAAAACTCACTTTTCAGTATTAGTGATCATGATAAACCAACTATAACCCCCCTGCCCCTTCTTCCTATTCTGATGGTTGTCTCTTTCTTATTATTTATCTTTATTCTCCTTTGATATAACTCTTCTAACCTCACTTTTAATTATTCTGAGTTTGGAAGCCAAAGGGGTACAAAAATAAAAATTAAGAAAAAACAAAAACATTGTTTGGCTGGAGGAAGGGAAAGAGACAAAAATGAAAGAATGCTTTCCTAACAGGCTTTTAGTCCATGAAGCACCAATGAAACACACAGAATCATTGAGAATGTCAAAGGGAACATCTGTTAATGAATGACACCTCTTCCAAGGGAGAATAATGACACATGACAGGGCTTCTCTTTTGAATGCTTAGATCTGGCTGCTGGCCATCCTTGAGTTTCTTGGCTTTCCCCATCTCATGGTGATGTCCTCTCCTTCCAGCTCTACTGTTCCAAGTGGCTTTCTCTTCATAAATCCTCCACTAGCAGGATTAAAGCCCAATCTCATTCAGTTGGGCCACACCTTAACTAAAAATCACACCTTCAAAAGGTCCTATATACAATGGGTTCACACTCATAGGAGTGGATTAAAATTAAGAACATGTTCCCCTCCTCCCGCAAAACTTGTACATGGAAAACTACAAACCTTTGCTGTGAGAAATTAAAAAGACCAAAATAAATGAAGAAATATACAGTGTTTACAAAAGGGAAAATTCAATATTATTAAGGTATCCAAAATTGATAGAAATTTAACACAACCTCTAAACAAATCTCAACAGCATTTTTGGGAAAATTGGCAAGCTGATTCTACAATTTATTATATGGAAATGCAAAGGACCTCGAATAGCCAAAACTACTTTGAAAAGGAGAACATATTTGGAGGATTTACGCTATCTGATTTGAAGATATATTATAAAGCTATGGATTGTTTCTCAACCTCAGCACTATTGACATTTTGGGCAAAATAATTCTTTGCTGTGGTTTGCATTATAGGATATTTAGCAGCATTCTGATCTCTACCCACTGCGTACCAGTAATACCTCTCCCTGAGTTATAACAACCAAAAGTGTTTCCAGATATTGCCAAATGTACCCTGTGGAGCAAAATCACCCACATTTCAGATCCCCTGGGCTATACTAATCAACATAGTGAGATATTGACATAAAGATCGACAAATAGGTCAATGGAACACAATAGGGAGTTGAGAAATGGACCCACACATATGCGATCAGTTGATTTTTAACAAAGTTCTGAATACAATTTGATGGAGCAAAGATAGTCCTCTCAACAAATGGCATTGGAAAAATTGGATACCAATAGGCAAGAATAAGAAGGAGGACTAGGATAAGGAGAAGAGAGAAGAAGAAAAAGAAGAAAAGAAAAAGAACCCCAACCCATACCTCGTACCTTATATAAAATATATCTCAAAATGGACATATACCTAAATGTAAACTAAAATATCCAGATTCTAGAAAACTTCTAGGAAAAAATATAGCTGTACATATTTGTGACTTTGGATTGGGCAAAGATTTTTTACTTATAGCACAAGAAGCACAATTATCAAAAAACAAATTAATAAATTGGATATAATCAGAATTAAAAACTTGTGCTCTTCAAAATACAGTTTTAAGAAAATGAAAAGATAAGATATACTCTGGCATAAAATATTTTCAAATCACATATCTAACAGAGGACTTGTATCTGGAAAATTAAAAGAATTCTCAAAGGTAATAAGAAGAAAACAACAACCCATTAAAAAGTACATAAAGGATTTGAACAGACACTTCATCAAAGAAGATGTATGAATAGTGATTAAGTACATGAAAAGTGTTTTCGTCATTTATCAGGAAAATGCAAATAAAACCACAATGAGATACTACTACATATTGATCAGACTGACAAAAATTAAAAAGATTGACCATACCACATGTTAGTGTGCATGCAGATGAACCAGTACCCTCCTGCACTGCTGCTGGAAATGTAAAATGGTACAATCACTTTGGTAAACAATTCGGAAGTTTCTTAAATTAAACATGCACCTACTATATGATCCATCCATTCTACTCTGGGTATTTACCAAAAGAAATGAAAGCACATATTCATACAAAAACTTGTACACAAATGTTCACAGCAGCTTTACTCATAATAGCCCCGAATCAGCAACAAACCAAATGTCCGCTAACAGGTGAATGGATAAAAAATTATGGTATATCTACACAATGGACTACTCCTAAGCAATAAAAGTAAATTAGCTATTGACCCACAAAATGACATAGATGAACCTTAAAATAATTATGCTGAGTGACAGAAGCCAGACTAAAAGGAACACACCTTTTGTGATTCCATTTATATAAAACTCTAGAATATTATAATATGTATTGACAGGAATCAGGTCAGTGGTTGCCTGGTGATGGGAGGGTCAGGGAGTGCTGAGACAGAGGAATTACAAAGGGGAACGAAGAATCTTTGAGGGATGACAGATATGCTCACTATCTTGATTCTGGTGATAGTTTCACAGATGTATACGTATGTCAAAACTTACCAAATTGTACCCTTCAAATGTGTACAGTCTATTGTATGTCAATTATATCTCAACAAAGCTGCTAAAAAAAAAAACATATCCTGTTATAAAGCAGGGTACCTGGTAATACCAACAATAAGAAGCTGTCATGTTAATTGTGATGATGATTTTATGAGGCAGTTGACATCTTCAAGAAATGCCACTTCATCATTTAAAGACAGGATACTAATTTTCCATAATAGTTATAGACTTAGAACACCATCTAAGATGCCATAAAAGGAAATGCTGCCATCTAAAAGAAGGATGGTGCTTTAGACTGGAGAAAGGATACCTGCAAACAATGACTATCCCATATAAATGAAACTGAAATGAGAAATGCCATGGAAAGAAGATGGCATTTTTGTTCTGCCAAGGCCAAATCGACTCATTTATTCAGTACGTGCATACTGAGCTCAAACAAGTGCCTCAAGCTTCGGATGAGTGATGAGTGAGATGTGCTCCCTATTCATAAGGAGCTCCTAGTCTGGTGGGAAGATGGGAGAGGCTGCTGCCCATTCCTAACTCACCAGAACACTGGTTAGGGCTCTGTGGGATGTGGACGCTAAGTGATGGGGGACACAAACCAGGGAGTGGGACGAGCCTGTCAATTCTAACCAATCTGTACACAGCTCATCAAAGCGTAAATCCATCACAAGAACATAAATTGCTAGTCAAGGTCAGACTTAGCCCATCATACCGACATTTTTCCTCTGACACTGGTTTGTTCCGAGAAGTGTGGGGAAGAAACATGTAGTTGTCTTCCCTGGTGACAGCATCAAAGTTCAGGACTATCCTCTATACATCCCAGGGTCCCTAAGTTCTGAGCCTGAGAATTTCAATTTAGCTAAGCAACATGGAGCCTGGAATGCAGTTTGAGAAAGGATACAATTAAAGTCTGTAAATGATTAATTCAAACTTGTTATATCTATCCAGTGAAATCCATCAGTCAAACCAGTGTTTACAACTTGCAGGCTATACAACCAATTGACTTGCTATCTTTCTTTTTATATCTGTTGCTGCTTGATGTCCAGAGAACCTGGCCATTTAGTCAAAATGCCTAAGAAGGAGCAGGGAGAGTGGATGGAGGACAAGCACCAGAATCAGCCATCAAGCTGCGACATTTGGCAAGGAAATGAACTTTCTGACACTTACATCCCTCATTGATAAAAAGGAATAGTAAGAGCACCTACTTTAAAGAGTCCATTTGAGGATTTGATGAGCCAACATGTGTGTGGTTCTTGGTTCACAGTAATTGAAAAGCAAAATCTATCATTATTGTTACGCTTTTATTGCCTTTGTTGTTATTTATGTTCTAGATCTGTCTCATGCTTTCTAGGTATGTGCTCTTGGCAGGACATGTCACCATTTCTGAGCCTTCGTTTGCATATCTGTAAGATGGCAGTAATAAAAGCTGCTCTATCTAACCCAACAAATTCATTCAAGAAATGGTTATAGGGCACTAGATAGTCTGTGCCAGGCACTAGGGCTATTGAGATGAATAAGCCATGATTCCTGACTTGAAGGAGTTTCAGTCTAGTGAGGAAGATAGATAAGCAAACAGGCAACTTCAATACTGGATGATGGTGCGTTCATAGCCAAAATACAAGTTGCTAGCTATAAGCAGCCATAGGAGAGACTCCTTATCTAGTATTAAGTGATCAGGACAGGCTTCTTGAATAGGAATTAGCCACAATAAGATTTTTGGCAGAGGGAACAGATATCCAAAGGCTCAAATGCAAGAAAGAGTTTGTGGATCAGTAAATCATACGAGTTTAATTTGGTTGGAGGTAGAGTGCCAGGAAAGAAGAGATGAAAGAAATGCTGACGATGTAAGTTGAGACCAGGCCAGAAGGGCCTCTTAAACCATATGAAGTAGTTTGGGCATTATCTTGATGTATTCTGAATACAAAGCTTGTATCAGAAACAAATATTATTACTTAAATGAAAACATTCTTTAATTATAATGTTTTATCCAAATGTTGCTGCTATCATCAGTCACAGAGGAATTCAGCTTGATCTCTTATGCACAGGGTAGGCCATCTCCTCATTTACTCCCACCTCCCTAACATAGACACACACACACATACACACACACAATCATATACACACAACACAAAGAAAAAAATAACCTTTCCTATGATTACTTACAATTAAAGGTATGAAGTTCCTTCCCTACTCACCCTCTACTGTAAATTCAACAAGCCAGTGAAATTAATCATTGCTGCATTGTAACAATAGCTGCTGTCCATGGTTCCAGTCTTATTTTATGCCACATTGGGAGAGCCCCAAGCTACCAGAGAAACTGGTCTACTGTCTACCAGTTTGCTTTCCCTTGCAGTGAAGCAGGCTTGTCCAGACTATTGAATGTGCTTTGCCAAAGGGAGAGAAAAGACATTTAATATTAAACTGAGACCATACTGCTTGTCTTGGACAGGTCTCTGTGGGATGGTCAAGGGTCAAATTCTTTAAAAATCAGTGAAATAATGGAACTACCAAAACTCCTAGATGAAAAAATGGTGCTAGTTTGTTTGTTTTTTAATTATAAATATATCTTTAGAGCTTTTATTGTCAACCATCCATAAGCCTTGCTGTCAGATGGACATGTAGCTTCAAAGCCTTAGAGAGTTGTCAACCAATGGTATATATTGTCACTAATATGTTACAAAAGACTTGAGCATTTAGTTAAAAAGTGAAAATGGGGAAGTTTGGGAAGGTGCCAGGGATGTAAACTGGGAAGGATTCCATGGCAGAAGAAAGGACTTTTTGATGCATGCCAGGGGTGAAATATATTTGCACCATTTTTCATTATCTTTGGGATGAAAATTGAGATCTCTGCATGAGCCCCTTCGTAAAAAGAATTATTTGTAGTAAATATGTACATTTTTCCCCTACAGAAGAAAAGAAAATATGTCCCCAGTAAGCTCCAAGAAGACAGTTATTACAAGATTATCAGCCCATTATGTGAGATCACACCCATACTTCCTATTCTGGAGAGAGAAAGAGCTGGAGAACTTGCCTAGTTACTCATGGAAGAAAAACTTTTTCATCTTCTAGTCCCTATCCTCTCATAAGCAAATTTTCTGTGTTTTGATAATCACAGTTACTCAGCTGACTCACTTAAAGATTCCCATATTTCTGGGGCTCCTAAGTTTGTGTAATAATATAAATTCATAACATTTGGAGAGAAACTAATTATAGCAGGTAGCTATCAATAAGACAAGCAGAAAATTAATCAGGGACTAGAAAAATCAAACAGAAACATATTGCTCCAGATTCTGGAGCTGTAGTACACATCTAGAGGAACATGACCCTAAGAAAATTAGCTTCCAGTATATGAACTCTTCTAGAAAACTATCTGCTTCCAGTTCAACAGAGCGCAATCTTAGGGAATGGCAGTAGTGGTTAGGGTTTTTAGAGGACTCTTTCTGCCCAAAATTCCTAGCATGATCAACATATCTGCAAGTAATTGATCATATGCCTTGGTATTATTTCAAATTATTGAGTTTCTACTTTATAACCTTAATTTCTAATTTATAAATCCTCCCTATAGAATATTTTCAGAGGTATAAAAACAGTCACTTGTTTAAACAAAGGATAGGTTAAGAGGCTTATTCAATGTACAATTTTTCTCACTTTTGGTCACACATAGCCAAGTTTAACAGATTTGTTAGAAGAGGCATAGAAAGAATACACTTGCTCCAATAAATTAGGTTAAAAACCACCAAATACTCAAATTCAATACGGGAATAGCTGCATACACTCTAGTGTATGCTGGGAGATGGGATGATAATCAAAGATGTGACACCTATTCTAACTCTTAAAATAACCTTAATTGGACTGTGCCCACACACAGAATCTACAGAATCATTCAAGTGACCAAGTTAGTGAAACACAACAAATTTCTATTCATTACCATCCAAATGGCAAGCCCTGCATCAAGTGCTATAAAAATTGCAAAACTGTACAAGACATGGGTGCAATCCTTAAGAAGATTCCCATTTCCCTAGTGTAACAATATTTTAAATATCAAACCTCTAGGAAAATAATATAATCTCATACATAAGGAAGGACTAAATTGTGCAATAATCATTGATTTATTCTACGTCTGTGGAATGTCTACTATGTGACAAACATTATACTGGTCACTGAGGGTATAAAGATGATTTGCGCTTACCCTCTGCTCTCAAGAAACTCATAGTAAGGAATATACTTCCCTAAATTGTTTTCCATGAACACTGAAATTTCCCAAACTGCTTTGACCATCAAACTCTTTTCTTCAGATGCAAAGATATGTGCTCTTTGAAGTAGTTTGGGAAATGCTAATGCGGTGGTTTCAGAATACAAGTGGAATCAAACTTCAAGTAAGGGAAATTAGTCTGGGTTAATGTTTGGGAAAACTTCGTGGATAGTATGGATTTCAGTCAAAGCTCTGGATGATAAGTAAGCTTCACACTAGTGGAGAGATTCGAGGCAGGGAGATCTTCATGAGCAAGGGACAAATGAATGGGGAACATGGTAGATGATAGTTAAAATGACAGGCTTATCTGGACAACATGATCTTAAGCAGGGTAGGAGAAAATAAAATATGACAGGTGAGTTGAAACACATGCTGAAGGATCAAAAGACACAAATTGAAGAATTTGTTCTTGGTTAAGGAAGTCATATGAAAAAGGGCATATTTTAAAGTAATCTGGTCATGATATTTTAGAGGACCCTGAACATAAAGAAAAAAATCTGGATTGGGGGATAATAAGACCTAACCTCTCTATTTCAGTTGCCAATCATGGGTCAACATGACCATGGTCTCAAAAGGTCAACAAAATATTATTCCATGTAATAAGGCAATCTAAAAACAAGGTGAAATGAGACATAAAGATGTAGTAAATTTTAATTTGTTTCCCAATAGCAGAATAAGTCTGGGGCATTAAAAAGGATACCATCAATCATGAGTTCCAGAAAAAGTTGGACTTTAATCTCTGAGATCCTGAAAGGCAGCATGATGCAGGGACAAAAAAACTATTGAGAGGTAAATTATGGGAACATGGTAGAACAGGAAGCTCCAGGAATCAGTCACCCTACCAGAACAACAATTAAATAGGCAGATACTGTCAGAACCAACTATTTTGAAACTCGGTAGTCCAGGAGAACACTGTGCAGAATCCTGGGAAGAGCAGGAGGAAGATGGTGGTAAACTAGGGTAAATATAAGTGAAATGCTGTCACCACGTGGAAGTTAACATCACCCACCCCCTACTCTAATGGTAGGTAGCCGTGGGTCCAGGACCTGGCGTAGCTAGCTGGTGCCAGAGAGAGACATAAAAACCTATTTCCCCAAGATCGGGAGTGGGGAGGGAGGTGGTCTGTCGCAGATGACTCCTTTTCTTAGCTACTTTGCATCACTGGGAACCCAGCTCTGCGGGCAGACTTTGTTCCAACCCTCCCCAGACAAAGGCAGTGGAAGAGACTTAAAGATAGTATGCTTCCTTGGAGCTGCAGCGATTAGTTGAAAGGCTGCATTTGCTGGGCAGGTACCAAGGCAAGAAAGTGCAGCTTTGTGAAGCTGTGGGAGAAACTCCTGGCACTGTTCTTAGCCCCTCCCTCATTCCCTCCCCAGGGCAATTTGGAGCTGGCCAGCACTCCCTTTGTGGGCCCCTGGCCTTGTTCCAGCTGGGAAAGACTGATTTGGAAAATTCCTTTTACCTGGCCCCCCTTCCAGAATTTTCCCTCCAGGCAAAAGCTTCTTGAGACAAGTAAAGCAGTGTAAGAAACAGTTGAGGAAGATGGACTGGGGGAAAGGATTATCAGCTTTAATTCTTGCAGCGGAACAGTTGGGAGAGAGAGAAGGTGTGTCTCCTGAGAAGTAAAGGGGACATTCAAACTCTAGTAAACAAGGGAACTCCTAAGCAAATAGCAAGCACAAGGCCAGGAGAAGACACTGGCCCAGAAAAGACAGGGAGGTCCCTGAACTATGCATTGGCCTTGAGAGAACTTCCAGATAGGAGGGCTGAACTCTTAAGGACAGCCCTTGCCAATGCAAAGCCAATTTGCAAAGGCAGTGAAAGGTGTTTTTTTGCTCAGGTTTGCTTGGTTTTGCTCCTGACACTAAAGAAAAATCTCTATCATATCACCACCCAGCTACAAACTCAAGGAGACATGTCGGGGAATAAATCCCAGAGTTAACATTGTAAATAATTAAAATGTACAGAGTGCAGCACAAAATTATAAGACAAACAATGAAACATGAAATGATGGTGCATCCAAAAGAAGAATAAAGTTCCAGAAAATATCAACAAAGAGTGACAGACCTAGGATATACGGGACAAAGACATTTAAGAAGTGATCTTCAGTATAATCAAAGAGATGGAGGAAAATACAGAGAAATAACTAAAGGATATCAGGAAAACAATGGATGGACAAAAAGAGAATCTCAATGTATTAGGGTTCTCTAGGGAAACAGAACCAACAGGCGATATCCGAAAATACTATGAGATCTTTAAAAAGAATTGTCTCACCTGATTGTGTGCATGGGCAAGTCAAATTCCACAGGGCAGCGTGCAAGCTGGAAACACTGAAGAAGATTTTCAATGAATTCCCCCAGGGCTGGCTGAAGTAGAAATGGAAATCCTCTCCTCAGAGTGCCAAAATCATCACTTCTCTTTTTAAAGCCTTCAAGTGTTTGCAAGAGACTTCTCTCATTGAAGACAATCTCCTCAGGTGATTGTAAATGTAATCAGCCATAGATGCAATCAACTTACTGATGATTTCAGTCCACAAAATATCCTCACAGTAAAAATCAGGCCAGTGCTTGGTTGACCAGACAACTGGGCACCATAAACTGGCCAAGGGGACACATGAACTTAACCATCACAGTCCACCTCTTGTCAACTTCACACCCATGCATATCTCCTTAAACCACATTTAATCTCAAATAAAAAGAACAGCATTCATACTTTGCCAACCATATTCAACTATGCTGTTTACAACCAGAAATGTACTAACTTTCCACTGAAAAGGGTACAAGTCTTTAGTTAATATTTAGTTTTATACTTGATATTCTGTAACTTAAATACTACAACATGAAGCTAATACAACTTATGTCATATGATAAGTGGATAACATAAGGAAACAAAAATATTTTCTTTATGTACATATACATACATACTCATAACAAAGTAAGGAAGAAATTCATAACCATTACAGTTCTTATTTCTGTAACTGGTCATGTGGCCTTAATTCATATTTAACACTACCTTCTTCTACTACTCATTCCATGTTCCCTTTACTTTCAGAAATTACTTCAGCTGGCCATAGTTCTTTGCCACAATTACTGTACTGCCTGGGGTGATTGACCCTGACTATCAAGAGCAGGGGTTCTCAAACCTTTTTTGTTCCAAGGACCCCTTTGTCAGTCAGGTGAAAACCACGGACCCCTCACTAAGTCCACATTATACTGTGTATTATTTAATGAATATATCACAACTGCACCAGCACATCCCCACAAGAATAATGTTTTTTGAATTTCAATTTAAGCTCACAGACTTTGTTTGGAACATCTGATCAAGAGGAAATAGGACTGCAACTACACAATGGTGGTATAGAAGACTTTGCCTGGATTACAGGAGATCTCCTGTGGCATCTCTTAGTACTTGAACTGTGGTTAAAGTCAATGGAAAACTGCAACAACCCAATCCAGGCAGGACTACCAATTGCCTAGAAAGTTCAGGAATGAAGGAATTGAGTCTTCAAAAGGTATTCCATTCTTCTATGACCAGTGAATTCCATGAGCATGTGCCAATACCTGCACATCATTTGCTGCGAAGTGGGTTCCTTGGTCAGAAGTAATGCTGTGTAGAATATCATCACAGTGGAAAAGGCATTTTGTAAGTCCATGGAAGGTAGTTTTGGCAGAAGCATTGCATGCAGGGAAAGCAAAGCCATATCCAGAGTATGTGTCTATTCCAGTTATAACAAAATCCTGCCCCTTCCATGATGGAAGTGATCTAATGTAATCAACCTGCTACCAGGTAGCTAGCTGATCACCTCAGGGAATGGTGCCATTTTGGGACTTAGTGTGTGCCTCTGCTGCTGACAGATTGGGGTCTCAATAGTGGCTGTAGCCAGGTTGGCTTTGGTGAGTAGAAACCCATATTGCTGAGCCCAAACATAACCTCTATTCCTAACAGTGTGTTCATGAGCCCATTGGGCTATGACAGGAGTGGGTAGGAAAAGAGGCTGACTGGTATCCACAGAAATGGTCATCTTATCCACTTGATTACTAAAATCTTTCTCTTCTGAAGTCACCCTCTGATGAGCATTCACATAGCACACAAATATCTTCATGTTTTTTGCCAACTCAGAAAGTCTATCAGTATACCTCTTCCCCAGATCTCTGCCACCAATTTTTCAATCATCTTCCTTCCAGGTCCCTGACCATCCAGACCATTGGCAACAGCACATCATTTGCCCATGAATGAGTATACAAGCATACCTTCAGCCCTTTCTCCTAACAAGCAAAATGAACAAGCAGGTGCACTGCTCAAGTTTCCACCCACTGGGAGGATTTCCCTTCACCACTGCCCTTCAAGGATGTCCCAGGAATGGGCTGCAGCACTGCAACTGTCCACTTTCAGGTGGTACCCACATATTGTGCAGAACCATCTGTAAACCAAGACTGATTTTTCTCTTCCTCATTCAACTGATTATAAGGAGCTCCTCAAGAGGCCATAGCTAGGGACTGGGAAAGAGAAGGTAATGTGGCAGAAGTGGGCCACTTCCTCATGTAACTTACTTGTGCCTTCAGGAACTACCTGAGCCCTATCTCATATATACCATTTTCATTTTATGATGGAGTGCTGCTGTGCATGCCCAACTTCATGGCTTGTTGAGTCAAACAACACCCAGTTCATGACTCAGGTCTCATAGTATCTATGTGGCCATGTTTAAACATTCAGTCTCTACTAAGGCCCAGTAGCAGTCCGTAAGCTTTTTTGCAAAAGGAGAGTAGCTATCTACAGAGGATGTCAAGGCTTTGCTCCAACATGCTAAAGGTCAATGTTGTGATTCTTCTATACAGGCCTGCCAAAGGCTCCAGACAGCATCCCAATTTACCACTGACATTTCTAGCACCATTGGATCTGCTGGATCATATGGCCCAAGAGACAGAGCAGCCTGCACAACAGCCTGGGCCTGCTGCAGAGCCTCATCTTACTCTGGTACACACTCAAAAAGCAGCTTTTTTGGGTCACTTGGTAAATGGGCCAGAGTAGAAAACCCAAACAGTGACTATGTTGTCTCCAAAATCCAAAAAAGCAACTAGGCATTATGCCTCTTTTTTGTTTGTAGAACAGGCCATATGCAACAACCTATCCTTCACCTCAGAAGGGATAACTCAGCATGCCCCACACCACTAAACACTTATAAATTTCACTGAGATAAAAGAACCCTGTATTTTTTGTTTGATTTATCTCCTACCGTCTGGCATGCAAATGCCTTACCAATAAGTCTAGAGTAGTTGCTACTTCTTGTTCACTATTATATCACTATGATATCAACATGATATCATTAATATAATGGACCAGTGTAAGGTGTTGTGGAGAGAGAGATGATCAAGGTCCCTGTAGAGCAGATTATGACATAGGGCTGTAGAGTTGATATACCCCTGAGGTAAGACAGTGAAGGTATATTGCTGGCCTTGTCAGCTTAAAGCTAACTGATTCTGGTGGTCTTTACTAACAACAAATAGAAAAAAAGCATTTGCCAGATCAATAGCTGTATACCCAGAACCAGGGTATGTGCTGATTTGCTCAAGCAATGGTACTATATCTGGAACAGCAGCTGCAATTGGAGTTAACCACGTGGTTAAGTTTATTATAATCCACTGTCATCCTCCAAGATACATCTGCACAGGCCAAATAGGATAGTTGCACAGTTACCTTGATATAAGGTTGTAAGTCTCTAGGGAAGGCTGGGAGGAGGGAGCATAAAATGTTGGCAGTTTAGCAGGGCCATTTCCCCTAGGGGACCCAGCCTTCCCTTCACTCAAGGGTCTCTGGGTCTATAAACTGTCTCAAGTCTGGGAAATGATTAAGGGACCATGACTCTCTGATTTTGTAATCCAAGTTAGACTTTTGTTCATTTGACCTAGAATTCCTCTCCTTATACAGATCAAGTAAGAATTTAGTAGACAGCAAATCTATTTTACTACCTAACCTTCCAGTCTCTCTAAATCTTTAGATCCCCTCGTGTACATTATACCAGGGCAGTTCTAGCATTTCGACCTCAGGCAACATAGGCCACCTTTTGGTCCATGTCTCAACCAATCACCGAAACAAACTGTTAGAGCTCTTTTTAATCCCTTGAACTACAACATTGAAATCAGAATCTCAGCTTAGTGGCCCCAAACAATAAATTTAGCTGATCCAACATTATATTCCTTCTGTCATTTTCCCACACCCTTAATATCCATTTCCACATATATTCCCCTGGTTCTGTCTATATGAATTGGAAAAAATCATGCAGTTCTTTTGGAGTATAGCGCATCTTTTCATGGGTCACACCTTGTACCTCACTTTTGGGAGCCTTCTGAGACTTTAATCTAGTTATAGATCTGGAATAAAAGAGAGATGGTGGAGGTGGGTCATAAGAATAATTAGAAGTGTCTTGCAAGCCTACTACTTCAGTGCATTCCACTGCAATTTTACCTGGTGAAATAGGATTAATCCCTTCAGACAGAGTAGTGAAGTCTGTTTCCTCAGAAGAAATGGTTACAGGTTTATCAGGCACAGAAGGATTAATCTCTTCAGGTGGAGGTTGTATGGCAGATTCCTCAGGGAAAATCGGAGGTTAGTGACTGATTTCTTAGGACAAATCATTGCAGGTTTAAATGGCAAAGACTCAGCAGAATCTAAGTTTTCAATGTCCCCACTGCCATCATTATCAACCCATATGTCCCCATTCTAATTTTTCTAATCTCATTCCTTCCAATCAATATCTTTACTTTAACAGCAGACACCCTGCAAGTTTGGGAATTTATTTTACATTTTAATTCAGCCACTTGCACAATGAGAATCTGGGTCTAGCTTTCAGAAATTTCAAGTTTGCAGCTACACAAAATAAGATTATCTTTCAAGGCACACATAGAAACTTTCACATCCTTCACTTGGTGTTTAGGTTGCAAATTTGAAACCTTGAGCTCATCTCTTTCTTCTCTAACTGTATCCAGCATATTTAGGAACAAGCAGCAAACATCATTATACCTTTTAATGCCACAAAACTCTGTTAAGATTTGAGAAGCCTTGCCTCTTATAAATATTTGAGTAGGCATATCCAGTGGTGATATTTTGCATATGTCCATTGTCAATTAATGCCATACTATCAATGACATCTTGAAAGTTGGAAATAGACTCATTAGTGCCTTTGAATTGAATCAGATTTAGAGGACCAATTCCAAAAACCCCAGAACCAATTCAGAAATCTCATCCTTAAGATTCTGTTTCTCAAGAACCACTTCTGGTACCAAAGCTGTATTAGTCAGGGTTGTCTAGGGAAATAGCCCTGACAGGAGATATCTGTACATATTATGAGAATTTTATAAGAATTATTTCATGAAACTGTGAGGATTGGCAAGTCCAAATTCCATAGGACAGGCTGCAAGCTGGGAACACTGATGAAGATTTTTAATGAATTCCCCCAGAAGAAGATGACTGGTTTAAGTAAAGATGGAAATTGTCTCTACTGACTGCTGAAATCAACATTTTAAAGCCTTCAAGTCATTGAAAACGACTTTTCTCATTGTTCAAGGCACTCTCCTCAGTTGGTTATAGATGTAATCAGCCATAGATGCAATCAACTTACTGATGATTTAAGTCCATGAAATATCCTCACAATAACAATCAGGCCAGTGCTTGCATGAACAAACAAGTGAAAACAATAATCTGGCCAAGTTGACCCATGGACTTAACCATCACCCTCAATAAAGACAGAGAAATTTTAAAAAGGAACCATACACAACTACTGGATAAGGCCACAATAACTGAAATGAAAAATTCCCTGGAAGAACTAAACATCAGATTGGAGTTAGCAGAAGAAAGAATATGTGGACTGGATATAAGATAATTGAAATGAGTCAGACTGATGAGCAGAAAGAAAAAAAAGAATTACAAAAAGTGAAAATAGCCTAAGAGACCTCATCAGGCATACCAATATATGCATTATGGGAGTCCCAGAAGGAGGAAAAAGAGAGAAAGGGACAGAAGGAATTTCAAAGAAATAATGAAAGAAAACCTCCCAAACTTAGGAAAACATGTGACTATGCACATCCAAGAAATCCAGAGAACACCAAACAGGGTAAACTTGTAGAGAAATATGTGCCATCACATACTAATCAAACATTTGAATGCAAAGGACAAAAAGAGTGTTCTGAAAGCAACAAGAGAAAAGCAACATTCCTTCATGTATGAAGGAATCCCAATTAGATTGAGTGCTGATTACTCATCAGCAACTCTGGAAGCAATATATTAGTGGGTTCAAATACTTAAGGTGATTAGAGAAAATAATTTCCAACAAAAAATTTTATATCTGATGAGACTTTATTTCCAAAATGAGGGTGAAAGTAAGACATTACCAGATAAACAAAAGCTAAAAGAGATAATTACCAATAGACCTACCCAACACACAATTATAAAGAGAGTTCTTCAGATTCAAAGAAAAGGACATTAAACAATGGCTCAAAGCAGCATAAAGAAATTAAGACCTCCAGTAAAGGTAATAATATGGATATTATAAATGCAAGTACTAATGTATTGTATTTGTTGGTATGTAACTCCATTTCTTTCTTCCTCTATGTGCTAAAACATAAATGCATAAAAAGTAATGATAAATCTATGGCATTGGACACACAATGTACAAAGATATAAATTTTAACAAGCACAAAAAATGAAGGGGGATATAGGGTATAGTAACAGTGCATGTGTTTGCCAATGAATTAAAGTTTGTATCAATTCAGATATGATTGTTATATATTTAAGATGAAAAAATTTAACCCCCATAATAACCACAAGAAAAATATACAAAAATATATGTAGAAACAAATGAGAATGGACTCAATATGGTACAAACACAAAAAAATTTTTAAATATGAAAGTTGGCATAACAGAAGAATTAAGGGACAATAAAAGGTAAAAAGAGTAAAAAGTGACAGAAGAAAGTCCTGCAATATGAGTGGTTACATTAAATGTAAATAGAATAAACTCTCCAGTCAAAAGGCAGAGACTGGCAGAGGAAGTAAAAAGCATTACCCCAAAATATGCTATTTACAATAGACAAACCTTAAATACAAAGACAAGTAGATGTGAAAGTGAATGGATGGAAAAAATATACCATGCAAACAGTAACTAAAGAGAGCTGAGTAGCTATACTAATATTAGGTAAAATAGACCTTAAGCAAAAAGTGGATATGAGGGACACAGATGAGCATTATACACTGATAAAGTGGTCAATTTAATAAGACATAACAATTATACATATATATGCACCTAACAACACAGCCCCCAAAATATATGATGCAAAATATGACAGATTTGAAGGGAGAAATAGATGGTACTACATTAATAGTTGGAGAGTTTATATACCACTTCCAATAATGGATAGAACATCCAAAAATAATATCAATAAGGAAATATAAGACTAGAATGGTACTCTAAAATGACTAGACCTAAAAAAATATATATAGAACACTTCACCTAACAGAATACACATTCTTCTTGAGTGCGCATGGATCATTCTCCAGGATATCTCATATGTTAGATCACAAAATAAGTCACAATAAATTCAAGAGTATTGACATCACACAATGTATCCTCTCAGATCACAATGGGATAAAGCTAGAAATCAATAACAGAGGGAGAAGTGGAAAATTCACAAATATGTGGAAATTAAACAATGCACTCAAACATTCAATGGATTAAGAAAATCACAAGGGATATTTAGAAATATCTTGAGGCAAATGAAAATAAAAATACTGCAAATTAAAACTTATGGGATGCAGCAAAGACAGTGCTGAGAGGGAAATTTATAAATCTAAATTTTTACATTAAAAAATGAAGAAAGATTTCAAATCAAAGGCCTAACCTTAAAACTGGAAGAACTAGAAAAAGAAGAGCAAACTAAATCCAAATCAAGGACAATGACAGAAATAAAAATGATTAGAGTGGAGATAAATGAAGCAGAAAAAAATTTTGGTTGGTTCTTTGAAAAGATTGATCATTTTGCCAAACCTTTAGTTAGACTGGTGAAGAAAAAAGGAAGAGGACACAAATAAATAGAATACAATCAGAAATGAAAAGGGGGATATTACTACCAACACCACTAAAATTAAAAGGAATATAAAAGGATACTATGAACAACTGTATGTCAACAAATTAGATAATCTGGCTGAAATGGATAAATTCTTAGATACACCTAAGCTACCTACACTGAATCAAGGAGAAATAGAAGATCTTAACAAACCAATACTAGTAAAAGATTGAAACAGTAATCAAAAACATTCCAACAAATAGCCCAGGACAGATGGCTTCAGAGGAGATCTTTAACCAAGACTTCAAGAAGAATTAACACCAATTCTGCTCAAACTTTTCAAAAACGTAAAGAGGCCAGAACACTCCCAAATTAATTCTCAGAGGCCCAAATCACTGTCATACTAAAGCTAGATAAACACACCACAAGAAAAAAATTACAGAGAAATATGTCTTATGAATATAGATGCAAAAATACTGGCTCTTTCTGCCTAGAGGAGCCTGCATCAGTATCTTGGTGTGTAATCAATTTCTTTTCTCCCATTTCTCAATAAACTCTGTTTTTTCTCCAAGTTTTTAATAAATTCTGTTTAAAAAATACTAGCTAACCAAATCTAACAGCATATTAAAAGAAGTATATGCAATAATTGAGTGGTATTTATCTCAGCTATGAAAGCGTGGGTCAAACTAAGAAAATCAATTAATGAAATACAACACATTAATAGAATGAAGGGACAAAAAAACACTTGATCATCTCAATTGATGCAGAAAAGGCATTTAACAAAATCCATCCCCACTTCTTCTATAAAAACACTTAGAAAACTACAAATAGAAGGAAAGTTCTTCAACATGATAAAGGACATATATGAAAAACCCACAACTAACATCATACTTTATGGTGAATGTATGAAAACTTTCCCTATAAGATCAGGAACAAGACAAGAATGCCCACTGTCACCACTGTTATTCAACAGTGTACTGGAAGTTTTAGCCAAAGCAATTAGGCAAGAAACAGAAATAATAGAAATCCAAATTGGAAAGGAAGAGATAAAACTTTCCCTCTTTGCAGATGACGTGATCCTATATAAATAAAATCCTAGAAAAATCCACAACAAAGCTGCTAGAGCTAATAAATTCAGCAAAGTGGTGGGGTACAATATCAACAGCAATAAATCTGCTGTGTTTCTACACACTAGTGATAGACAATCAGTAGAAGAAATCAAGAAAAATCATAATTACAATAACAACTAAAAGAATCAAACACTGTATTAGTCAGCCAAGGAGTGCTGATGCAAGATACTAGAAATCTGCTGGCTTTTATAAAGGGTATTTATTTGGGGTAGAAATTTACAGTTACAAGGCCCGAAAGAGTCCAACTCGAGGTACCGTAAGAGGTACTTTCTCACCCAAAGTCTGTTGCCATGTGTTGATGCAAAATGGCAGGTGACATCTGGGAGGGTTCAGCCTTCCTTCTTCCTCTTCAGCCTCCATGGTCCCAACTTCTTCTGATCTCAGCTCTAGGCTGGCATAAGGCTCATCTCTCTTTCCAGGGCTCATTTCTTTCCAGGTTCAGCTGCTCTGTTCTCTTCACAAGGTCAGCTGTAGACTATTAAGCTCATCTCTCTTCCTGGGGCCTCTGCCATGTCTAATGAGCTCCCTCTATTCCCCTGTGTTCTTCTTCTCTTTGTGTCTACTTCCATGTGAGAGTCTATTTTATCTGCTCACCAAGGAGGCAGGCACTCAATGCTGACTTGAACTCTAATGACATGGTTGAATCAAAGCCCTAATCTTAACACAATTTAATCAGATGTCTCAGCTGAATCTAATACAATCAAAGGGTTATCATGCCCAGAGGAACAGACCAGTTTACAAACATAATCTATATTTATTTTTGGAATTTCATAAATAATATCAAACTGCCACACTCCACCCTTTGAATTACAAAAAGACATTATAATATTCAAAACTTTAAATCAGTAACAATGCTAAGTACAAAATCATATCACAATCAGTTTAAAGAAATACAGTTTGTCTTGGAGCAACGTCCCATCTGGCTGTAGACCTGTGAAACTTATAAAACAATTTATCTGCTTACAATATACAAAGGGGCAGACAAAGGATAAACATTTACATTACCATAAGGAGAAATTGGGAGGGTAACATGAGTCACAGGTCCCCTACAGTTCTGTCAAACTGCAGGGCATACTTCACTAGACTTCAGAGTCTGAGAGTCATTCTCAAGATGACAGTTTCTTCTCCCTGGGACCTCATGGAGACCACCCTTTCCACAGGCTTGCCCAACAGTCATTTTCTTGATTCCACCCTCATCAAGTATCTGGGTGGCAATCAAGCTCCAGACCTCATCCTCCAAGAACATTGGGGTGATGGCCCACTTTACCCAATCTTTGAGGGAGAGTCTCAACCCCTTTAGTACAGTGGGAGGGGGCAACATTCTCCCTAATCTCTGGCCTACAGGCCCAACCTTCTCAGAGCAATGAATTGGTGATGTGGCTTTCCCTAACCTATGGGGGGCAGGCCTAACCCTCTCAGACCTATGGGGTGTCTACCTTACTCTCCCCAACCCTTGGGGAATGTGTTCTACCCTCTCAGTATCCTGGTGTGGCAAAACTTTCCCTGAACAGTGGGCTGGGACATCTACCCTCTTCAACTGCCAAGGCAAACTCCCTCTCTCAATGGGGTTCCTTTCTTGGCCCAAGGGGATGTCCTAATTCCAGATCTTAGCTTCCATGGTTTTCTTCATAAAGCCATTTTCCCTTCCATATCTCCCCTCCATGTCCCTTTTAGTCCAGGCTGACAGTGGTTTTGTTCAAACAGCTCTCTCAAAAGGCTTGTTGGTTTAGCATGCAGGAAGCAGGAGTCCAGTCTTTCCTAGAGAACTGCATTTTCAATCCTGATTTAAAAGTTCCATGTTTAGTTAATTTCTCAAATGGGGCACTATCATCTGGGGTCTTGATTTCCAGAGGCTTGGAATTTCCAGAATCAGTTTCTGGTTTCATTGTGCCCAACAATTCAGTTCTCAGCTTATCTCTGTCATCTAGCATTTTACTATAAACTGCAAGGAGAAACCAAGCTGCATTCTCCAAGTTTACTTTGGAAAGTTCTTCAGCTAAATGCAAATCAAAACCACAATGAGATACCATTTCACGCCCATAGGAATAGCTACTTTTTTTTTTTAATGGAAAATTACAAGTGTTGGAGACGATGTGGAGAAACAAGAATACCCATTCCTTGCTGGTTGAAATGTAAAATGGCATAGCCACTGCGGAAGACAGTTTGGCAGTTCCTCATAAAGTTAAGTACAGAATTACCATATGACCCAGCAATTACACTTCTAGATATATACACAAAAGTATTGAAAGTAGGGATCCAAACAGATATTTGTACACCAATTTTCATAGTGGAATTATTCACAATTACCAAAAGATGGAAGCAACCCAAGTGTCCATCAACTGATGAAAAGAGGAACAAAATATGGTACATAGTTATCCCTTCCACATCGCAACTTTCCGCATCATGGTTTCAATATATCATGGGTTGGCATAAGAAATAAAATGGGAATTTTGGGGGAGTTTTGCAGAAGCTGCTGATGACACACAAAGGCCAGCAGACAAAACAGAAAAAGTTTAGGGAATTTCAAAGGTTATTTTTTTAATGTCTTGTTATACATGCAGTACGTTCAGTATTATTCACCTCAAATTTGATTCTTTTTTAAAAAGTTTTCATGTTTATTTCATTTTTTTATTTCTTTTTCATACATTATTTTTGCTTAACATTGAACTACATTTAGCCTATGACCAAATATTAAACCCAAAATTTACAATAAGGTACTGCAAACAACCCATAAAAGAAAAAGAAAAAAAAAAAATTCAGACTTCTATGGTATAAAGGGAGGGCCAAAAAATTTTACACAGATTTTCCAGATCATGGGGTTACTACACACCTGACCCCTATGATGTGGAAGGGATAACTCTACACACAATGGAATATTATTCAGCCATGAAAAGAAGTGCAACAACATGTATTAATCTTGAAGACATCATGTTCAGTGAAATAAGCCAGACATAAAAGGACGAATGTTGTATTATCTCACCAATATGAAATAATGAAATTAAACTCATAGAATCAGAATCTAGAATATAATTCTAGATTCATATAATTTTCTGCATTGTGTTATACTTAATAAAACGTTTCCATTAAAAAAAACACTATTGAGTTGTAAAATAAGGCTGACGCAGATCGAACTCCATTGCTGTCATTTACTATTTGTTTTATTTTTCAATCAAAATATTTGTTTTGGCTATATACAGTCACTCACACTCAAGAAGGTTCTACACACTGCATGAGCTTTAAGAAATTATATAGTTTGTTTCAACATTTCACTTAGCCTTTCAACAAAAGCATCTTCAACAAAGTATCTACTATATTTCAAGGACCAGATTAGGCACTGTTAGATCAGCATTGAACAAGACAGAAATGGTGGCTGTCCTTGTGGAGCTCACAGAAACACATGAAAATGTTATTATTAATGTACAGAAAACTAAGAACACATCTCTTGCACCATTTTCATAGACCAACCCACGATAGCAGATCCAGTGTCTTCAATGGTGTGCTTTATAGATGTTGGAATTGAGCAGAATACATTAATTTATTATAGACACTAGTCAGGCTTTTAAATGAAAGTACAATAACATCATTATGTATTAAAACCAGCAACTGACTTTCATTGCTATTCAGAGGAGATGATAATCATCACTAGCACTTAGAAACAGAATGACAGAGATAGAAAGCTTCAAAGGGGTCAAATAATTCTACCCCTCATTTTTACAGATGAAAGAACTAAAACCAAAGGAGGATAAATGATTTGTCAAAGGCTCCATAGCTCGTCAGAGGCAGAAAAGGGATAAGAGTCAAGCTACCCTTTACATTTACCCTTTACACTTTGTACTTTCCAATACACTAGAGAAGACACTATTTGTTAAAGCAATGAAACAGCTGTAGATTTTACAGTAGGTCTATGATATTTATCTGCATTATCCTTCATTTGGAGAATCATCCATCCCCTTTCATTGTATTCTTTCTCAGTTCATGTGGTTTGGTTGAAACCCCTTCATAATCTGTCTAGCCTTCCAAGTCACAGGTGAGGTCACATTACCCAGGTCTAGCCAGTCAGAATGCTTCATTCTCTCTCCACACATTGATTGTTTCAGGGATGGGCATAAAAGCTCAAGCTAGGGAGATCAATGTCCCCTCTAGGGTCTGCCAGATTATCAGGAAAGCTATTTCTCTTCTTCTAGAATCATGAACTGTAATTGTATGGACTCTGAAAGTCTACAACTCTTGGAGCAATATTCTCTGCCATAGGGATTGAGACTGCTGGAAACACAAAATAAAAAAAGAAGAAGCAAGGAAAGCAGAACCAATATATGAAAAGTTAAAGCAAGAAATGTCATGAATAAGTCACCTGGAGCCATTTTTGCCTGCCTCCACCAGAAGTTTTTGTAAAATAAGTCAATCAGTTATTTTCCTTACTCTAGTTTGAATTTTTTCCACTACAACCAAAAAACAAACAAATAAACAAACAAAAAATCAAGAAATATACATGCTAAATATTTCCTTTCAGAATGAATCTAGGACTATCATCTCCAACTTGAAATGGCTTTCTGTTACCACCAAACAAACAAAAATCCCATAAACTGAATGGTCAAACCAAATCTTTAAGGTTTCTAAATAGGAAGTGTTGAAGATGGTTTATAATTAGTTATTTAATAAATGTTGGACTAAAGCAACACAAACACACCGTGGTAAGATCCTGCCTATGGTGACAGACAGACTGGCGTCACAGGTCAAATCCCGGCTCTGCCCCTTACTGGCTGCCTGACCTTGAGCAAGTTCTTCAACCTCTATGCTTTTCATCTCATGAGGCCTAAATAATAGGGTGTATATAAAGTCCTTTGTACAATGCCTACCACGTAGTAAGCACTATGTTAATGGGACTATTACTGTTGATTACTGTCATTATTTTTATTGTTGTTCACTTTGATAACGGTGGTAGAGTGGTGTCGGTCCAAGCACATGCCAGTCACTATGCTAAGCATCCAGGATACAAAATGGAATAAGGTACAATTCTTGCCCCTCAAAGATCTACCAACAACTGTTCAGAACACTGATAGGTGCCAAATAAAGGATACTGGACACAATCCCTCTGGAGTCCAGGGATGGGGGAGATAACCATGAACTTGAGTGACTGGAAAAGATTCACTGTCTGAAAATTATATAGCAAGTAAAATGTATTATTGCCTATAACAAGCATACATAAGCAGCAAAGCCAAAATATTAGAACGTATAAGAATCGTAACCTCAATCTCAACTCCTGTCAGTTTAAGGATTGTATCACTTCCTGTGGCCTCTGCTTTTATCATTAGTTAATTCCCTAAATTGATCTGAATTCAACATCTTTATTGTAGCCATTCATTTTTAAAGTTTCAGTTGGCAGTTTCTTGAAAGACATATCATTTTTCTCTTGATAGTATCAACCTAGCTCTCCCAATTGTTTTTCTCTTAAGTGGCATCAGCAACAGAAAGTGGAATTGTTCTTTCAACTTGATAAGGATCTTGCTTTCTTTGGTGATGATCTCTTCTAGGCAGTAGAGTCCGGGCCCCTAGGACCTCAGATTCCAATTCCTGCCTGCCTAGAAAGCACCAGAGACTTGAAACAGAATTGCAAGTACTATTAGCATCTCAGTTTATGGGACAATCATACTCTGATTTAACTTAAAACTTTTTTCTATTAGTTCTAAAATTTTAAATGCTTACTCAACTTACTTCCACACTTCAGAGTTTTAGAAGAATAAACATTCAATATCTGTTACTTTTCTGGCCTTCCAATCAGTGGTACAGTAAGAAACATAAAGCTATGAATGTTTTTTAGAGCATCCTCTCCCCAATCCAAATCCCATTTCATGTGATAGGGATGTGCTATAGAAAGTTGGACTAACAGGTCATAGATTTGAATTCATTTTCTGAAAACTTCTGAGAGTCTCCATTCTCACCAACAAATCATGAAAAATGTTACATTTCCCCCACTTTTTAATAGCCCCAAGCCTCTCCATCCTTCTGTCACCAGCTGGATTATGGTCAATTAATGGTGGTGGATTCCAAAGAGACAAAAGGCTATTTTCAATCCATTTGTTATTTTAATGACAAAGAATCACCCCCAAAGCCTTGTTAAAACCTCATTTAATCTAGAAAAAATAGAGGTACCAAGACACTTAAGCAGGAACATGGTAATATCAACATCCATCAAAGCAGAAATAATGGAATGGAAGGAGGCCTCAAAAGGCAGTCCTGGGAGACACATGGCCATCCCAGAACGAATCAGCAAGAGTTGTCAATTTAAATTTTAAGCATTGACTTCCCATCATTTAACCCTTGCTTTATCAGAAAGAGAATATCTTTCTGATTTTCTGATATTCTCAAACTCCAGAGTACAAGCAGTTAGAAAACAAATAGTTAGAAAAACCTTAAATCAGAGTGTGCAGTAAAAACACCAAGAAATATGGATTCTAGAAATAGCAGCCCTGGCAAGGATTTTAGAGATCATCTGCTGCAATCCCTCACTTTTCAGAGATGGGGAAGTGATCAGGGATCTCCCCAAAGTACCTCTTTTAATGGGCTTAATGATTTGCTAATTTTTCTATTCTATTCTTGGCTCTGTCACTTATTAGCTTCATGAAACTGGAAAATTTGCTGAACTTCTTCATAACTCAGTTTCTTCATCTGTAAAATAGGAACAATATTATTATATTGCCCACTTCATAAAGTTGCTGTAATGATTCAGTAAGATATGCATATGAACTGCTAATCACATAGTAAGTATTTGCAAATGGCAAACGTCACTATTAATACTTATGATGTGAAATTTTAATAGAATGTACCTGGAGAGAAAGGTCAATTCAAAGACTACTCTCCCTAATCTTCTGTTTCTTAGTCTCGTGCTCTCTTTCTTTCACAGATGTGTCCCATAAACACAGAATGTGAAGCAGGAAATCTGGATTTCAGTCTCAGCTCTTTCACTATCTGGGGTGGAAAACAATGGATAAGTCAATTTACCAGTTTTGGCCTCAGTCTCCTCATCTCTAAGATGAGTAACTGGGATCATCTACCATCCTAACTACCTCCACTATTAAATGGATTCTAGACTCTAGACCAGGGGTTCTTAACCAGAGGTCCATGGACCCCTTGGGGTCCATGAGCTTGAATTGAAAACAATAACTTATCTTTATTTTCTATGACCTGTAACTGAAATCTAGCATTTCCTTCACTTATGAATGTATGCAATAAATAAATTACAGTAGTATTCGTTTTACCTGACTGGCAAAGGGGTCCATGGAACAAAAAAAGTTAAGAACCCCTGATCTACACCATGCCATTTCCCTGGAATTCAGTTCAAATGGGAAAAGCTTCCAGCGATACTCAGCCTCACAGATAGTGTCTCTATAGGACTGGGAGAAGTTGAAGTTCAAAGCTCAGCTCCCTACTCTGGGGTCACTTTACAGGTATTACTCTGAAAACCACCATACAACTACCTGAAAACTCCACCAGTCTCAAAATATCTCCTCTACCAGCCTGCCACCATCTTCAAAATGGTCCATTACCCTCCTCAAATCCATGGTAGCTTCTGACCCCTTAAAGGAACACAAATTATGGAGGCAGGAGGAGGGTTGCCGAAGCTGCCCACCATAGTCCAACCAGAAGATTTTCACTTTAAAGGCCTTTGTTCTCAATCAATGAACTTCACCAAGAAAGAATCCTGGTGTGATGGTTTGAAACTATATATACACCAGAGAAGTATGTTCATAAAGGTAATCCATTCCTGTGGGTGTGGACCCATTGTAAACTGATCTTTCGGTGAGTAGGATCTTAAATTAGGCTGTGACCCACCTCATTCAGGGTGGGTCTTAATCCTTTTATTGGAGTCCTTTATAAGAAAATGAAATTCAGACAAAGAGAGAGAAAACTACGGAAGCAAGAAGCTGAAAGTAAAAAAAAAAAAAAAAAAAAAAAAAAAAAAAAAACTGGAAGAGAAGGGAGAGACCAACAGATGCCACTGTGTGCCTTGCCATGTGGCAGAGGAGACCAGGATTTTCAGCAGCCAGTCTTCAGGAAGAAAGCACCGCCTTGATGATGCATTGATTTGTACATTTTTCTTAAAACTGTAAGTTTGTAAGTTAATAAATCCCTATTGTTAAAATCCAAACTATTTTATGGTATCTGCTTGAGCAGCTTTAGCAAACTAGAATAGCTGGGAATGAAACTTAGTCATCTTTACAACATGGTCTCTGAATCCCTAACTAGATTTCCTAACTTTTCTAATGTGTATGGAAGATTTTCTATATGTCAGGTGTTTTTCTGAGAGTTTCACCTGGATTAACTCATTGAAACTTCACCACAATCCTGGGAGGTAGGTACTTTATTATCGCTATTTAACAAATGAGGAAACCGAGGCATGACCCTACCATGACCACCTCTGTAATTTTTCCACAAATATCACCTACATGGCCACTCCAACTTACATTTAATCTGAGAGTCATGTTATCTTGTGTGGTTTTGATGTAGTTTTTTTTCTTTAATAGGCAGTCTTTGCTTACTCTATTATGGGTTTTAACTGAGCCTTCTTCATGTCTATAAAGCAGATGCATAAAATCATTAAGTACCATTGAAAATACTCACCGGGAATATTGATTTTTCCTACAGTTCTTCTCTGACATGGTTGTTACTGACAATTCAGACCTAGGCGTGTTAAAAATCAATTGGCCTGCCATGTGTCACTAAATACAATCTGAGCGATCTTTGCTGGATTTCACTCCTCAGATAAAATGATATAGTTGTGAGATGAGAAACAGGGAAGCATTTGTCATTCTTGGCAGCAAGTTAAGACTGTGAATTCAAAAAAATCTCTCTTTTTTTTTTTTCTGAATGTCCCTTTTTAAATGAATTATCCTTTGAAGTTAACACATGCTTTGCTTTGCTTCCTCTAAAGTAAATGATAGTGTGTTTAGAAGCCAAATTGTACAACATAAGGAAGTTGTAAAAACATTGGAATTTTTTTTCGCTCAAATCATTCAGGAAAAAAATGGATCACCTTTTGTTTCATATAAAGTTCCACATATTAGTCTTTCTTCTAGTCATCTGTAAAGATCGTTAAGGTCACAAATCATATTATGCAATTTTGTATTCCCCCTCAAAACCTAGGATAGTTCTTAGAAGAGAATAGGTGCTGGGAAACCAGCTAAGGGAGGAGACTATGAAGTCATTGAACAGTTGAAGATTATTAGCTCACCTCATTTACACTAAAATGTAATTCATAAGCTATTGAGTAAAGGACCCACTATGTGCAAGTTGTATATTTAATAGCTAAATGATCAACTGAAATAAATTTATACCTCCTGGAGGTATTTGCACAGATCTCCAACTTACATAAATTAATGGCAACTGTGGCCAACATCTTATTTTTTTTCCCTTGCTAAAATACTGTGGAGATGAATTTCATCAACTTAATATACCCAGCTTAAACTAATTCTTCATTAAAGCATAATTCTCCCACAGGGAAACTTCTAAATCCAGCACATATAAGCATAAACACCTCCAGTTTGTTTTAATTATTTTTCTTAAATGGGAAGCTGAGCACATTTTGCCAAGGATTAAATCACATCAGGTCTCACAAATTTGGTATTCTCAAACTAAATCTGTGGTCTCATGTTGAAACTCTCTTGCAAATGTAAGAAAACCACTCCATACCACCATGTGAAAAGTATTTAAATGACTCAGTAAGGTGGCCAAGGTCTTAGGCAATTCCATACTTCCTAACACTTTTGCTAAATTCGACGTTAATATTCCAAAAGACTGTGAATTAAATTTCTCCTCCTATTTCTGACACTATAAAATGAGCAAGAAATTATTTAAAAATGTTTAAACACTTGATAAATCTCAAAATCCACTCTTATAGGGTATCCAAGTTACTTTATTTTTATTTCTTAGTATTTCTGCTTATTCTTATTCACAAAAATTTTACAAAATGTATTGCCCTTTTGGAAGAATTTATTAAAATAGCTTTTAAAAACTGTCTACTCTTTGACCCAACAATTCCATTTCAAGGTATCAATCCCAAAGTAATGTTTTCACTCATGTACAAGAAATGTACACATGATATACACTGCAACATTGCTCAGAATAGTAAAAAATTTAAAACAACCAAAATGTTCATCAGTGGGAGAATAGTTAAATAAGATGTTATAGCAACAATATGAAATAATATGGAATGAAATGGTGCTCTATGAGATAACATGACAACATATTTAATGCATATTATGTAAAAAAAAGTTCCAAAATAATACACACAATATAGTCCCATATTCATAATAAACCATATGCACTAAACAAATCTATAAAATTTTGTTAGATATCCATATCTATGCAAATACATTGAAAAAGTTTTGAAAGGATAAACCCCAAACCAGTATCAGATTTTTACATCTGGAAAGAGAAGTAGAATTGGGAGGAGCATATACCAAGATAGATTTATTTTTTATCTTCATTGTTAATTGTTTTTATAATAAAAAGATTTTTATGTACTACTAATATAATTTAAAAATAAAAAAGTTTAAAGCCATTGTCCTTTATAGTTGAACTTGCTTTGCCAGGAATAGGTTAAACTCTGTAATGCTGAATGTAGCCCTAATGCCCAGAATGAAATGACATCAAATACGAAAGATAAAACAGCATCAAACAGATGGGAAAACTGGGTTGGGAGGAAGGCACTCTTATTAAAATACTAAAAAATTTAATAGCCACAATGGGAACATGGACCTCTAATAAAGCATATGTCTCATCATTAAATTATTCTCACTTTTACATGTGTGATCAGGCACGAAAGTTTGCTTTTAATTTACTTTACAAGACCTTCTCCATATCCTTCTCCCGAAACTACACAGTGCATTATTAAAGCAATAAAATTAATCAGATTCCACATAATTCAGCATCTTAGGCACATCTAAAGAGCTGATCCAACAAGAAGGATCTTGAGAATGGTATAAGAGAAATAATAGTCTTCATACTTCTGAGACTCAACATATGCACCCAATCCAAAGAAGCAGTCCTTTTCTTCAAAGCTCTGAAACAAAGTTTAGACTTCATTTTCCATTAAATTTCTGAAATGCCACATCAACCATGTTAGAATATACATGCTCTGCCACATTTTTTCACAGTGAGAAAGATTTCAGCATGATTTGATGGGTGCCTGCCTTGAGATTCCTGCTAATGCTATTAGAATCCTTATAGGCAGATGATGCTGGAGTGAGGGACCACTTCTTGGCACCATACAGTTCAGTTATTGTCTGGTCACTGACCTAGATTAAATGGAGTAGGCTGAATTATAATAAGCTCTGAATGTACCCTGGAATCCATGCTGGAATCACCTTTTCAGGTTCTTATAAGAAAGCACCCACAATGTCATTTAGACAAAATCACTTTGCATCAATTCAGAGTAAAGGACCAAAGAATCAGGTGCTTCCAGAAATCTGAGCTTTGAAGGATCCAATCAAATATTGCCCCATTCATTTTATGACCTTTTAAGCTTTGGAAAAAATAAGTTTGATGCATAAGGACAAAAGTCAAACTTACAGAATTCTTCTATGTTTTTATACAAATCAGTGATTATCTACTGGGGATGTTTTTACCTCCAGAGGACATATGACAATATCCGGAGATATTGTGGTTGTCACAACTGAGGGGAGGGGAAGGTTGCTACTGGCATCTAGTGGGTATAGGTCGGGAATGCTGATAAACACTCCACAATGCACAGACGAGCACTCCACAATACAGAATTATCCAGCCTCAAATGTCAATAGTGTCAAAGTTGAGAAATATTGTTCCAAATCAATCATTTTTGTAATGTTTCCCTCCACCACACAAGCAAACTTCTTCAAAGAGTTGTCCATGTTCTCTATCTTTGCTTCTTGACCCTCCCCCCACTCACACCACATCCCACCCCAATCTGTAGTCTGCTTTCCTTATTACAACAAAACCACTCTCACTGAGGTCACTAGGAATGTCCTACCACCCAATCCAATGAATATTTCTCATCTTCTTGAGAGTCCTACATTCTCCTGGTTTTACCATCCCCCCTTTTTTTTCTGACTCTTTTATAAGTTTATCCTTATTTATTTGGCTTATATGTTGGACTGTTCAGTTTTTTAAATTTAAAATTACACTAAATTTTCTCAAGGTAACTTTTTAAATTTTCTGTTGCTGTGTAACAAATTGCCACAAACTTAGTGACTTAAAACACACACATTTATTATTTCACCACTCTGGAGGTCAGAAGTCCAAAATGAGTTTAACTGGGCTAAAATCCAGGCATCAGCAGGGTCAGGTTCCTTTTTGGATATTATAGAAAATGGGTATTTTCCAGTCTTTTCCAGCTTCTAGAGCCTGCCCAGATTCGCTGACTGGAGGCTCCCTTCTATTTTCAAAGCCAGCAATTACCAATCAAGTCTATCTTACATTGCATCACTTTGGCTTTGTCTCTTCTTTCTCCCTCTTTCACATTTAAGGAACCTTGTGATTACACTGGGATCACCTAGATAATTCATCATAATCTCACTGTTTTAATGTGAACTGAATAACAACCTTAATTCCATCTGTTACTTTAATTCCCCTTTGCCACATAAGACAATATATTCACAGGTTCTGGGGACTAGGACAGGACATCTTTGGAGACTATTATTCTGCCTACCACAGTAACTTACCTTCAATTACTACCTATATGTACTGAACAACTTCCAAATTTATCTATCTAGTTAGCCCTCTCTTCTGAGTCTATACCCACTTCCCCAGAAATCCAAAGAAACCTTTAATTTCTGTCCCAAAGCAAACTCATAACCTTCCTCCCAAAAGGTGATCCTCTGGTTCACTGAATGGCATCATTAGCCATTCAGTTGTGCTAGCTAGAAACATGGGATTTGGTCATTCTTAACAGCTCCTTTTTGTTTTCCTCCATTTCCAATCCATTACCAAGTCCTTTTTTACATAACTTTATAAATACTCTTGAATTCATCTACTTCTTACCATTTCCATCCCCAGTACTCTAATTCAAGATACTTCCATGCCATCAGAACTACTGTAAGAGCCTCCTAACAAGTTCCCCACCACCTGCTCTGACCCTTCCAATCTATTATTCATATGGAGGAATGATCATTTTGGAACTCAAAGCTGATCAAGTCATCCTTCTGCTTAATTTCTTTAATGGCTTCCTGTTGTTCTAACAAAAAAAAAATATATATAGCAAAACAAACAAACAAAACACACATGACTTACAAAGCTGTGCAGGATCTGGCCACTGTGTACCACTCTAGCCTTATACATCACCATACCACACGGCTCTTTGTCCTGTACAAGAAAATATCCACCCCTCTATCCTCACAGTGTTTTTGCATATGCTGTTTTCTGCTTCTTTCATGTCTTTCTTACCCTATTTAACTTCTACTCATTCTCAGTCACGCTTAACCGTAAATTCTTCAGGGAAGCTTTCCTGACCTCCCTTTCTCAGGTCATGCCTCTCTCTTTTGTAGTACTCCGCATAGTTGCAATTTTTAATTTCTTTGTGAGATTATGGGATTAATATCCTTCTCCTCCATTTGATGTTGTGTTCCATAAAAACAGGGATAATATCTGTGTTCATCACTGAATTCTCAGTGCTTAGACCAGGGACTGGTATAACTTCAGTGCTTAATAACTATGTGTTAAAAGAATTAATATATAAATGGACCAATGAGTAAGATGTCTGTCACTATACATAGTAATAGCAATGATTAACTAGTCATCTTGTCACTTGTGCATTCAACAAAGATTTAATATATGTGGCTTTGTTTCAAATACCAATATCCCTTTTATTTTTTTAAACGTTATTTGCTAGTTAGAATGTCCAAAAGTCATAACACAATCCAACAATTGTACTATGAGGTCAAAAGGAAAGAAAAATGCTCATTTGGCATACCTTGAATTCTCCTCTAGATATTGTTTTTTCCCCTGAGATGAACTTGGACCATCGTACAGGAATGTGCCTTGACTCTCTTTCTTCAGCATCATTGGCAACAATTCTCAAAGCTGCCAAAGACAGTTGTGGATGCACATTGAAAATGACAGCACATTTTAACATGACATTAACATACATGAACTTTTTCTAATGCTTAAGGAGTTTGGTCATGTGTCAGAGCCCCTTATGTTAAATGATCTATTAGGTGCCATGATCTCCAAAAAGGTCATCTGCCACATTGTAGGCCAGAAGTGTCACCTCTGTTTAATATAATAGGAACTCAAACTCCCAACCTAACTAGAAGAAAATTGGCATATATCACTGCTAACTGATCAAAAGCTAAGGGGCTCAGTTCACACCCACAGCTGAGCTAAAGAAAATTTACATTAACACGTATACATATAAGAGTTAATGGCCCTATGACTTAATGGCAATTGGACTTTAATACTTACTGTAGTATTCTCTTAAAGTAATTTTATAATGAATATTTTTACAATTAGCATGAATGAATGCTTGTTTTGGGGGGTTTGGGGTTTTGCTTTTTTGTGAGCTTTTTTTGGTTTTTGTTTTGTTTGCTACATAAGGAAAACCTTTGGGAAGAGTGAGTATAAATATTAAATTTGCCAAACAAGAAAGATTTTAACCATGAAGATGTCTGAAAATTCATTTGAAGGTATGACTGCATGAAAATTTTTGGAGTCTAGGGAGATCCCTAAGTTGGCTGAAGATAACATCACGCACAGCAAGATCTAGCTTGAAAGAAAAATCACATCCATTAAATTGAAATCAAGTTTAGTGAACATGTGTTTTTGTAAACATCATAATATATTGCTCAAAGCAAATTTTAATATCTAACATTTGAAAGTGGGAATGAGGGATGGTTGAAGATGACAAAGAAAGATGCTTTAAAATAAAAGAGATAGAAAAATAGCAGAAGTTATATATACTATATTCTTCCTCTTCAGGAGAGCCTCAAATAGTTATATCATTAGGCTAACCAATAATGGCAATTACGAGAATTAATTATAGGAATAATACTATTTAAGTATTTGTGCTAAAAATTATGTGTATAGACTATATCTGATATATTCTGATATCATTAAGAAATCAGTTCAATTCACCTTGAACCTTTGTCCTAAGATATTTAAAATAAAAGCAAAAATGCATAGTTTATGCTGACATTTTGTCATTGATTTGGATAACCTTTATGTTTCCATTTTCGTGGTTTTCTTCCCCTTAGTTAGTCTAAGGAAATTTGCTAGTAATCTAGAAAGCTGTTAAGGTGATTTCTACATTTGAAATATGTTATTCCCCTAGAAAGAATATTAAACATGTACTAGGACCTTACAGAGCCTCATATCCACTTCCCTTTCAGCCAAGGACTTGGATACATGAAAGTGTTTGAGCTATTTCTTCAAAACACACAGCTCCTGGTAAAGCAGTCTGGGATTGCAGTCTCCACACTTGCAGTTCTGTTCCTTTTCAATACAACATGATGCCCCTACAGTACTAAATTTTTCCAGACATGATTAGCCTTTATAGTCTTTTACTCAAGTGGCATGACTGCTTCCTTACACTTAAAAGAGACATTAGAAGACCCAAGAAGAATAAACCTTAAAAAAAGAACTGATAAAATGACATAACTTTAAAATGCAGCACAACAAAGAACCTCATACAAAGTAAAAGACAAGCAACAGAGGAGAACGCATTAGTTTTGTACATAACTGAAAAAAGGTTAGTCACCAGACTATAAAAAGACCTCCCATAATTCAAAAAGAAAAAGATAATGCAATAGGCAAAAAAAAAAAATTGAACAAAGAACATGAAGAAGCAGTTCATCAACCAAGAAACCCAAATGGCCAATAGATGAAGGAAAAAAATGTTCACCTTCACTGGTTTAGGATGATGTAAATTAAATTATAAGAAGATAGCATCAAATTGGTTAAAAAAAAAAAAGTCTGACAATACCAAGTATTGATAATGATATACAGCTATGTGAACTCTCATATACTAAAAGTTTAAATTGGTACAATGACTTTGGACACCCATTTGCTAATATCTTGTAAAGTTAAAAATGCTCATATTCTATGAGCAATCAATTTTCTCTTACATCAGTGGTTCTCAATGTGGGAAGGATTGGTGGCTCACCCTTCCAGGGGATATTTAGCAATGTCTAGAGACATTTTTAGTTGTCACAAATGAGAAGGGGGATAATGCTTTCATCTAGTGGGCAGAGGCCATGGATGCTGCTAAACATCCTAAATGCTTAACATCTTAAGTACCCCTACCCTACCCCACACACATGCAACAAAGAATTATCTGACTCAAAACACCAGAAGTGCTGAGGTTGGGAAACTGAATTTGTAGTGGATTGAATGGTGGCCTTCCAAAATATATGTCCACCTAGAATCTATGAATGTGACTTTATTTAGAAAATAGGTAGTGGTAGTCTGAGGCTTTTACAGAACCCAGAAAAGTCATATCCTTAGAGCTAATCCATTCCTGTGGATGTGAACCTATTTTAGGTGGGACCTTTAGATTAGATTACTTCAGTTAAGAACCTTTTGTTAGATTAGATTACTTCAGTTAAGGACCTTTGATAGATCACACACACACAGTAAGGTGTGACCCAGGGTGGGTCTTAATCCTCTTACTGGAGTCTTTATAAATAGGATAAATATGGAGAAAAAAAGCCACAGGAACAGAAAGAAAAGCCACAGGAGCTGAGAGGAAGCCAAAATCTGAAGCAACAAAACCTGTAAGAGAAGGGATACCAGCAGATGCCACCATGTACCTTGTCATATGTCAGAGAAGTCCAAAATCACCAATGCCTGGGCTTTGGGGAGAAAAGCACTGCCTGATGAAGCCTTGACTCAGAAATTTTCAGTCTCAGTACACTAAGGTTATAAATCCCCATTGTAAAAGCCAAACCATTTCTAGTATAGTACATTCTGGCAGCCTGGCAGATTTTGATTCCAGGAAAGTAGGGTGCTGCAATTACAAATACCAAAATGTGGGAATGGTTTTATAAATGGTTAAGGGGTAGATTCTGGAAGAATTGTGAGGTGCTTGATATAAAAGGCCTAGAATGCTTTGAAGAGACTGTTGGTAGAAAAAAGCTACTTCCAATGAGGACTTAGACAGAAACGAAGAATGTACCACTGCAAATTGGAAGAAAGGCAACCCTTGTTTTAAAGTGACAGAGAATTTGGAAAAATTGAATCCTGGTGTCAGATGTAAGGCAGAATTTGACAATGATGAGCTTGGATGTTTAGCTGGAGAGATTTCCAAATTAAATGTATAAAGTGCAGCCTCGTGCTTTAGTTTGTCCAAGCAATATATCAGAAATGGGTTGGCTTTATAAATAGAAATCACAGTTCTGAGACTGTCAAAATGTCCAAATCAAGACATCATCAGAGATGTTTTCTCACCAAGATCGGATGCTGGCAGATCCTAGACCCCTGCCACATGGCAAGGCAAAATGCCAGGTGTGCCTTGCCAGTCTCTCTGTGCTTTCTCCTCCAGGCTCACTTTCTCCCCAAGCTCACCTGTGGGCAATCAGTCACATGGCTCATCTCTTCCCTCTCCTCCTGGCAGCTTATCCCTTTGAGCCTCTTGGGGAGTCCTCATTCTGTGCCTCTGGTCTCTCTCTCAGCCTCTCAGGGATTCTTTGACTTTCTGCAGCTGTAAGCCATCCTGGAGTCCTCTCTCACATGGCAGGGTAAAAATGGTGGTAGCTCTCTTTCTCTGTGTCTCTCAGCATGTTCTCCCATTTATATAAGACTCCAGTAAAAGGATTAAGACCTCCCCTGGGTCTTGCAATCAAATCAAAGGCCCTTAACTGAAACGATCTAATCGAAAGTTCCATTAACTGGAATCTAACCAAAAGGCCCTGCATACAACATGCTTCCATGAATAGGAAATGAGTTAGCTTAAGAACATAATTTTCTAGGGTCTACGAAAGAGTCAAATCAGGGCACCTGGTTTCTCCTTGCACCTTATAGTATTGTTCTGAGGGGGTTGAGCCTGTACCCCAGAGGTTGCAGAGTCTGGCTATCACCCTGATGCTCTCAGAGGTGTGGCCTAGAGATCAGCCACTACCTTGATGCTTGATGAGGGTCGAGCTGAGAACATGGCCACCGGGCAAGCCCTTGGAAAATATGGGGCTGCTGCTCCATCAGACCCTGAGGACAAGAAAACATCTTTCATAGATGATTCTCAGACTTTGAAATCTAATGCAGTACGCCCTGCAGGTTTTTGGAACTGTTTGGGACCTGTGACCCCTGTTTTCCTTCCAATTTCTCCCTACCCCAGTGGAATATTGGAAGCAGATAACTTGTTCCTAAGTGTCACAGGTCCATAGCCAGAGGAGAATTTTGCCCCAGGACAGAACACACCTATAACTGATTTTGATGAGACTGTACTTAATATTGTTACTGAAATGATATAAAGCTTTTTGAAATATTGGATTGGAATGAATGTATTTGGATATCTTTTAGGGGTCCAGAGTGTGGACTGTGGTAGTTTGAGGCTATAGGACCCCAGAAAAATCATGTCCTTAAGAGCTAATCCATTCCTGTGGGTGTGAACCTATTTTAGGTGGGACCTTTAGATTTGGTTACTTTAGTTAAGGGCCTTTTGATTAGATTATTTCAGTAAGGCGTGACCCAGGGTGGGTCTTAAACCTCTTACTGGAGTACATAACAGGATGATTACGAAGAGAAAAAGCAAGAGGAGCAGAGAGAAAGCCAGAAGCTGAAGCAATGAAACCTGGAAGAGAAGGGAGACCAACAGAGGCGGCCATGTGCCTTGCCACTTGACGGAGAAGCCCAGGATGGCAAGCAGACAGTCTTCGGGGAGAAAAGTGCCACCTGGTGAAGTCTTGATTTGGACATTTTCATGGACTCAGAACTGTAAGCTTATAAATTAATAAATCCCCATTGTAAAAGCAAACACATTTCTAGTATATTACATTCTGGAAGCCTAGCAGACTAAAGCAGGGTCTTCACAGATATAGTTAAGGATCTTGAGATGAAATCATCTTGGATTTTCCAGGTGGGCCCTAAATCCAATGACAAGTACCCTAATAGGAAGAGGAGAAGGGAGAAAGAAAAGGAGACATAGGAAAAGGCAATGTGAAGACAGAGGCAGAGAAAGAATGCTGACAACCATCAGAAGCTGGAAGTGCCTGGAACAGAATCTCCTCTAGAGCCTTTGAAGGAAGCTTGGCACTGCCAACAACTTGATTTCAGATTTATGCCCTCCAGAATTGTGAGAGATTAAATTTCTGTTGTTTTACACCACACAGTTTGGGGTAATTTGTTATGGCAGCTTAGGAAACTAACACACTGTCCTAGACATATATCCAAGAGAAACACTTGTGTATGTATACAAAGAGAATGGTACAAGGTTGGTCACTGAGACTTTGCTCAGTATATCAAAAATCTGAAACAACCTAAATGTCTATCAAGAGGAGAACTGATAAATATAGTGAAGTATATTCTCTTAATTCTGTACAAAAATGAAAATGAACTAGAACTGCATGTATCAGCATGGATTAATTTAAAAAATAAAATATTTAAAGCAAATTCAGAAGGATATATATGGTATGACATCATTCATACAAAGTTTTAAATCTGCAAAGCAATATGTAATATTTATAAGTCTCTGGATATATAAACTTGTGGCACAAGTATAATAATGTGGGTGATAAACACTGAACCCATGACAATAATTACTCCTGTAAGGAGGAGGAAGGAAAAGTAGAGAAGAGGTACACAGAATGCTCCCATTTACATCTGAAAGATTTAATTTCTTTAATTAAAATAAACAGATCTGATGCAGATCTATCATATTAAGATATGAGAAAGCTGAGTGTTTTACATGTAACATACTCCATTCCTATCTGTCTTAAATTATTTATGATCAATTTAATTATTCAGTTTTTAAGACATGGAAATTAGTGTCATATAAAATAAATCAGAATGATATTTACAGGTATCAAAGGAGTAATGAAGAGAGAGTGAATTTGTAAGGAAACAGGGTGTAGGTGGGGCATTTCATTCAACACAGATATTGAGCCCTAATGACTAGGAGACCATAGCACTGAGGATGATTCTTTCAGGTTTTCTTCAGGTTTTCTCCCTTCTTTCCTCTGTCCTATCTCTTCTAGTTCTTTTTGTTATATGGTGTCAGATTGAGAACATTCTTATGTGATCTCCTCCATCATTCTTTTCCTTTTAACTCCAGTACAATATTGATCTGTAAAGTACAGGGAAAGTAAGGATGGAAAGACAGCCAGCTTGGAGAGTTGCATCAGGGAGGTATACAGTATTAACCAAATTCTTCCAGATTTGGAACAATTGCAAATATGACATTTTCAATCAAACCTCTGAGCATAATAACAGAGCTGTGTTAATGTACTTTTGTATCCTGGCCATGAGGTTCCTCTTGGAAGGCAAGTCAAGGAGGTATTTTATGGACCTGGTACAGCTTGTGATTATGTACAAAGTCCAAGTACAGTTTGTGATTATGAACTTAGTCAAAGTATACACAAAGAAGAGTTGGAGAAGGTATTTGACAGATATAAAATTAAAAACTTTGCTTCTGGAGAAGACTGTCAGGTTGGGGATGTTTTTGGGAAACAGAAATATCCAGATTGTCCGACAGTCTAAAATACCTAAGTAATTGCTCATCTTTTCCTTTCATTTTGTTGATGATGGCAAAGGCTGGATCTTGGTAATTGAATGATTGGCTTGAAATAATTAGGGAGAAAGTGCTATAACATCTGTTCTTTTAACCATAACAGCTGTCATAAAAGGATCTCCTTCACTCATTAATTTTTATGTTAGACAAGGCAATTTTCAAATATGGGATGGAAACACAGTCTAGTTATAATAGTTATAAGGGCTATTCTTTAAAAAAGAAAAAAAAAGTACACCATTTTTTGCAGCTCATTATCTTTCTTTGTCCGCAACATATAATCTGCTCCAAGCTTTCAAATTAGGAACCTATTCATAGCATTACTCTTGCTGGCCTTGATGTAAACCCCAGCACTTCTACAGAAGTGCTATTATTGGGCTCTGCATATAATCATTATGTTGCCAAGATGTACTCAGAGCAGTAACTAAGCATTTATTTATGAAATTATGTGTTTACTATGTGCCCACGTAGCTAAATTGCAAGCTCCATGAGGGCAGGGATAGGGACCACTTTGTTTACTACTGTATATTAGTGCCTAGCAAAGAACTTGCCCATACTAGGTGCTTAAACAATTCCTGTTAAATAAATGGTGTTGTGGTGATGGTGATGATTATTATAAATTACAGGCTGATAGAACATAACCACTAAGTGTGGAAAGGTATAAGCTATTGAACCTATTTTAAATGACTCAGATTTAGTTCTTCCTAAATACATAAAAAGTATTTCTACTCTCAGAATAAAGATATTTAAAATAAATTTTAAAAGAACAGATGCAGAAAAGCAAATTTCATTCTTGATTGTGCTGTTTTATTTTTTAAGTAAGTAGAAGCATTCATTTAAAATTTAAAACATACTTGACCTTCCTAATCCATTTTGAGAAATCCCATGATTATTAATTAATTCAAAATGTTGATACAACACAACAAATGTTGAGAAGTTCTATGTCCAAAGTGTTCTGTTTGCCTGAGGATTTTATTCACCTGGCATGGAATTAAAGACAGAATAATTCATGTTCCTTTAGGACATGTCATTTTTCCTTCCCAAATATATGTGTATTCTCCACCATACTCCCCATTAATCTCTTATCTTCCCCATTAATCTCTTATCTTCCCCCCTATTACCCTATTCATTTTTTTCATAGTTTTTCTTACACTTAGAAATTATATTTTTACTTACGTATTTTTTTAAAAATTATTATGGTATACTATATCTAAACTAAAATTTCCCATTTTAATAATTTCTAAGTATATAATTTGGTAGTATTAATTACATTTATACTGTTGTGCTACCATTACCACTATCCATATATTTGTGTATTTTTTAATCTGGTCCTCCCATCAAATAGTAAGATCCATGAAGAAAGAGATTATGTCAAATTTTATCCTACCACTTTATTCTCTGTACCTAGCACCATGCCCACTACATAATAGGCACTCAAAAGATGTCTGTCAAATAAATAAATGCATTTTCAGTGAAATAATGAATTTTTTTTTTACCCATTTCAGCTAACTCCAAGGGTAAATAAAACACGTTGTCTTTATTTTAGTCTCTAAAACCAAACCAATTAGGTCAGACACATCCAAAGGACCTTTTGGAACTATTTGCACAACCTCACGGTTCTGCACTACAACCACAGGCAACAAAGAAACATTTTCTCTTGCCAGAGCTGAATGAATCCATCAAGGGAAATAAATGCTGTCAATGACTTCCAAACACTCTTCTGGAAGATTGGCAAAAAAGAGCATGAAACTGGCCTTGCCAAGTGGACCAGCCACTCTGTCTGAATCAGCACTCAACATGGTTGATTTAGCACCCAGGAACTCTTCTCAAAGTCCAGAAAATAAATACACTCACTTGATGAATGTGAACATGTTTGCTTTTGCTATTCATTGTGACTCACAGTGACTGATAGGTGGTGCTATGAGTCATAATGAAAAATCACAAGAATCTAATCACTGGCGCCTATAATGAGCTTCCCTTAGCTAAGTTGCCTGAAATTGAATCTGAGCAAACACCTTTCCAACATGCCCAGGTGACTTAGGTTATTATCTGATCATTTATATTTCTGGGAAGGCCTTGGAAAAATAATCTGGGAATGTTTCATAGTCTTTAAAAGCAAGTCTGTCAGAAAACACATTGTGAAAAAGGAAAAGTTCACGACATAAATCTTTATGTTGGTTTGAAGTTTAATAACTCTTCCCACATTCTCATCTTCTAGTCATTTACTCTGTGTATATAAGGAAGTGCATTATCCTCAGTGGACCTACTATTCTGTGAGAAATAATTTGGGGAGGTGCATTAAGCCTTTTAGGCCATTAGGATACCATTTAGTGCACCGGAGAAGGTCATTTACTTACAGCAAGGAGCCAAGGTCCCTCTCAAAGAAGAGCCATTTAATCCCAGCTCACCCACAGGATCCTGCCCAATGTGCATTTACTAGTTTAATTTCCTCTGTAGGTTTTCTTTTATTTGTCCTATTTTATTTCTCCCATTTTATGGTCACATTGTCTAATTTAAACTTAATTAAAACTTTCAATTAGAAAAAAAATAATAAGATAGCTGTGGAGACCTCCCAGGAATCACTTCATTAATGGGAACTACTTAACAAGCAAAATATCTCACCATATGGATGAGATCCAAAGCTGTGGCTTCAAAGATCCAATGTGTTTTTCCAAAGTACAGCTCAAGGTGGTCAATGATGACTAAATACCTCAAGACAAGAGAGTTTGGAGTCTAATATCACAGAGCGTTGGTTTGAGGTGCTTTAGCTATATCCTCCAGACATTCTAGAGCATTATCCTGGAAGCCACACCTACCAGACAGGGTAGCAAGAATGGATTGTATAAATTTGCTGACGATACCCTCCCCTAAGGGTTTTACATAAATTTCCTTGTGAATTCTCACAACCACCATGTAAGCAGTATTGATAGTCAACCAGTACACCCCACTATTTCCATATGATTGTTTATGGATGACATTTGTTCTGATTGATTGGTGTGTCTGCCTGCCAGTTGCTAAATATTTTGAATATTACCCCAGCCCATTAAGCTAATAAGGTCTATGTTACTATTTTGGCCTTCCTGCATCTCTTTGGGTAAAAGCATTACGCTTTTCTTTGGTGAAACTGTCCCCCTTCCTCCTACTCATTTCACACAAATCAAATGGAACCACCTCCTGGATCATCCTGGCCCATGAAAATATTGCATTTACCTGGTCATTGTGATTGATTCAGGAGCGAACCATGATCCAAACCAGAGCAAACAAATCCAAACCAATGAAAGGATAGTTTCTGGAACTATTGGGAAAGATGCTCTATTTTCTCTGTGCTTTTCTAGCTAAGTTGTAATTATAGAACTCCTGGAAGCCTAAAAAGTCAATTAAAAAAGAAGGCAGAGCCCCCAAATCAAGAAAGACAAATTCTTGAAAATGCTGTCTAAACACTTGATCCAGCTGTGCCTGAAAGCAAGCCCTATCACAATTCTTTCTAAGTACATAGGCAAAAAAAATTAAAAGGCCACCCCCCCATCTTTATTTATACTTAAGCCTGCTTCAGATCTTCAAATCAGAATCTACATTTCAGCAAGATTAAAGTTTGAGAAGCAATGGCATTAGCCCATTTGGATTGCATTCTATAGTTTGCAACTTAGACATTCCTAATGAGTACAGGTAGACTCTATTATCTCTGATTTACAAAGTAGGATACAAAGACTTAGGGAAGGTCAGTTGCTCAATATCATACAGATAGTTAATGGTGGAGATTGGTTCAAAACTTGGCCTGTCCAGCTCCAGAGACCATGTTCTTAACCACTGGCCTTACCACACTCAGCAGAAGAAACTCAGCAGAGATCAGTCCGGCCATGGCTCCTAGTACTCAGGGCTTCCCAGGCAGTAGCATGAGCTTCCTCTGCTATCAATACAGGCAAAGGCTAAAAAGGCTGCTGATCATGAGAAACATAAAGGACAGCCCGAGAGGGTATGGCTGACAAGGTGAAACCTCTATCCCCTAGTTTTCTGTACTAATATAGTCACCTAGAAAGAAAATGATGATAATACAAAGCTGGGTTCATACAGAGTACTTTGATAGAGACTCATACCTCTTTCCTGGCTTACCTTCTGTTTTAGCTTCATTTTTTGTTTTGTGGTTTAGATGTTGCATATCCCCAAGAAACATTTAGGTTTTGCAGCATAACCTTTCAGTTTGTTACCTTGGTTTTATACAAGTGAATTTGGCCTTATGTTTTTAGAACAAAAGTTCACCTTTTTGTACTCTCATCTTTAAGGTTTTTCCATTTTTCTTTAAAAAACTGCTTTTCAGAGGATTGTGGGAAGATAGCAAAGTAGGAAGCTTCAGTAATCAGTCCCTTCACCAGAACAACTATTAAACAGCCAAGAACTGTCTGAATCAACTATTTCAAAACTCCAGAGTCCGGTGGAACACTTTATAGCATCCAGGGTAGAGCAGGAGGAAGAGGCTGGTAAATTATGATAAAGATCAGTAAATTGCTCTCTCCATGTGTCTCCAGTGCCAATCCTCCACTTTCACAGCAGGTTTCAGTGGGCCCCAGTCCCTGGCATGTATTAATGTGGCCAGAAAGGGACATAAAAATCCACTTACTCAGAATCCAGTGTGGACACAGACCTATTGCTGATCACAGTTTTTGATTATTGACTTCGAATTTCTGGGAACCTGTTCTGAGGGTGGCAGTTGTCCCAACCCACCACAGACAATAGCAACAGAGGAAACTTATAGACAGTATACTTCCTCAGAGTTGTACAGGATATAAAAAGGTTGAATTTGCTGAGCAGGTGCCAAGGCAAGAAAGCACTGCTTTTGGGAGCATGGAAGAGTCTTCTGACTCCTCCCTCATCACCTCTTCAGAGTAGCTTGGAGGTAGCCTGTGTACCCTTTACGGGTGCCTGGCCTTCTTCCACGTGGGAAAGACTGACTTGGGAAATGACTATCTAGCTTGTCCTCTCTCCCAGAATTTCTCTTCCAAGCAAAAGCAGCTTGAGATAAGGAAAGCAGTGTAAGAAAAAAATAAGCCAGACTAAGCCTGGGGCAAAGACTTACCTGCTTTAAATCCTACAGTGGAGAGGAAGAAGTTCTGTTTCCTAGAAGTAGAGGGGGCATTCAAACTCCTGTAAACAGTGGAATACCTAAGCAACTAGCAAGCACAAGCCCAGGACAAGGACATAGACATATATAAGATAGGAAGGACCTGCATTTTGCATTCACCTTAAGCAGACCTTCCTGATAGAGAGGCTGACAAAGACTTAAAGAAAAAAAAAATAATAAAAATGCTCAAGGAGATGAAGGAAAATATAGAAAATGAACTAAAAGATATCAGGAAAACAATGAATGAACAACCAGAGAATCTCAATAAAGATAGAAAAAAAATTTTAAAGGAACCCAGTAGAACTACTGGTGTTGAAGACCACAATAACTGAAATGAAAAATTCCCAGGAGAGTTTCAACAGCAGATTGAAGCTGGCAGAAGAAAGAATCAGTGAACTCAAAGCCAAGACAGCCAGAGGAAAAGATTTAAAAAAGAATTATAAAAAGCAAAACAACCTAAGAGACCTCTGATACATTATCAAATGTACCAATATACATATTATGGGAGTCTCAGAAGGAAAAGGAGAGAAAGTGGCAGAAGGAATATTCAAAGACAGAAATTTCCCAAACTTTGCAAAAGGCATATCCAAGAAGCCCAGAAAATAACAAACAGGATAAACATGAAGAAAAATACATTGTGTCGTATACTGATCACACTGTCAAATGCAAGAATAAGGAGAGATTTTTGAAAGCTGCAAGAGAAGGCAATGTGTTACATACAAGGGTGTCCCAACTAGATTAATTACCAATTCCTCATCAGAGACCCATGGAGTTAATAAGGCAGTGGGTTGAAATACTTAATGGCCTAAAAGAAAACAACTACCAAGCAAGAATTTAATATCTGGTGAGGCTTTCTTTAAAAAATGTTTCCTAATACACACCCCACAGAGACTAGAATTAGAATCTCTCAGGGTGAGGCCCATTTAGCTCCCCATTAATACACCCTAAAGTTTGGGAAGCACCACACTAAACTATAGTCTTTCAACACACTGCCTCAACTCCACTGCCTGCACTTATTAAGTTAACCTCTCTCTACTTACCTTATCCTTAAAAATGGATGCTAGACCAGTATCAAAGGGATCATTTCCCCTCATTTTAGCTTCCTCAAAACACATCTCCATTCTTAATTTATTGGCAAGGATAAGAAACTGAGAAGAATAAAACAACCCAAAGGGTTTTCACACAAACACACATGAATATTTAGATATTCATGTCAAAGTAATTTTTTTACATTTATTTTTAAATAACTATAGATTCACAGAAGTTGCAAACAAATGTTAAGGAAGTTTCAATGCACCCTTCATCCAGCCTCCTCCATATAGTGCAACAATAACCAAAAAAGTATTGAATTCCCATCCTGGGAAGCTCTGCCGCATTTGCTAATGGAACAGCAACAATCCTCCTAGTATAGGGACAATGACTAGTGAAGAAGGGTGGTCCATTGATGGGCCCTTGATATTCATGACTGCTTATAAGCCTTTGCTCTTGAAATTGCAACTTAGCCTAGTGTTGTAGGGTACCTAAGAGTTACCTCCCGAGAGCCCCCATGTTGCTCAAATGTGGCCTCTCTCTAAGCTAAACTCAGCATATAAATGCATTACCTTGAGCCTCCGTGGCACCGAGGGATTACTACCAAGCACCAACTAGCAATACAACTGGAAAAGACCTTGAATAAAAGGGGGAAAAGGTAAAGACAAATGAGTTTATATGGCTAAGAGACTTCAAAGTGAGTTGGGAGGTCATCCCAGAGGTTAACGCTTTTGCACATCTCAGCAGGATTGCATAGACTGCCAAAGTAGATACTACCCCAAATAGTGGGGCTCCTGAGGACTCTGGAGATACCCAGGTACTATGGTCACGGCAGATAACTCTGGAGTTTGGTGCCTTGCCAGTGGGCCCTAATTTGGAGTTTGTGCTCCCAAATATGATAGAGTTGGACTCAGTTGTGACTTCTCTCTACACATGCCTCTTCTGTCCCTTCTATTTGAACCTATAGTTGGTGCTCGAGTTGGTAGATGTACATCCAAGAGACTTAAATCTTTGGGCTGTCCATGTGCCAGCTAGGGCCTGAGCCTCAGCAGAGTTGCAACACCTACTCTCCAGTTCATTGGATTCACTCAACACAACTAACAAGGAGGTGATGATGGACAACCACCATACCAAGGAACTGAGAGAGTCTACAACTGCAAGGAAGAGAGTCCCATCCATCAGCCATATGGGATTGAAGCCCCCTCTCAATTAGAGGTGGAGTGGGCAGGACCATCCAAGAATCCTCAGGTTTGGGGAATAAAATATGGACTAGAGTGGACTTACTAGTATTCTACTATAGACTTATTGTGAT
>JAQZBX010005897.1:0-20708 GCA_029593785.1 Cabassous unicinctus
GGCTAATGATTGGCTAGGCAGTCGGTTGCTGGCCGGAGGGGCAGAAATTAGGTAACAGAGCTCAGGTGGTGGTGACACGCGCTAAGGCGTGGAGGTGATGTGAATAATAGGGTGATTAGCACACTCGGGTCGATAGGCTACAGCGATCTACGTCACTCGTTGTCAGGCAGGGTGGGGGAGGGCCATGTCCGCTGGTGGCAGCTGTTTATTTTAGGGCTCTCATACCATCACATGAAGGTACTTGCTCTGTATCTCAAACTGCGTCCTCTGCTGACAGGTCATACCACAGGTCTATTTCAGATGCCATGTCTGCTTGTGGTAGCAGAGCTCAGCCTGGCCACATTTCCCCTCACAGGTCAGCCTTGGGCAGCTGGCACAGGCACAGGCAATGACAGCACACCCGCAGTCCAGGGCTAGGCACCGGCGGCATCTGGGTCAGAGGCCAGGGAGCTGTGCAGCATGAATCCCTCGTGCTCTTGCACTGGTGACGGGTCAGCGAGCAGTAAGCGGGCGGCCTGAGGAGAGGACACTGCAGAAGGTGTGGAGCTGCGATATTAGGGATCAGGAGTGCCTGCATGTAGGGAAGTGGAGCACGGAGACTCAAGTCCTTCCAGGAGCCATTGCCCACAGCGGCGGAGGTGTGATGGGTGTGAGGCACCCAGTGCCTCCAGCGCCACAGCAGGCACCCCAGCCACCGCCTTCTTTGTTGCCCTCCTGGAGATAGAGGCTGCAACTCTGCCTTACTCAGAGTTGTGGGGATTTTTCATCCCCAGGTCCCCCAATATGGCAGAGCAAACAACCTTATTTTTCTTTTAAGATTTAAACTAATTTTGATTCTAAGTTATGAGATGGATAATGACATTTTAAATGTAAAACAACGTATGCACTACCAGAAATTACTCCCTAATTAACTGTTTATTTATGTTCCATTCTTCATTGCTATTTACATACAGGTTAATGCTATAAAACAATTATGACACATCATCTTTAGTTGTACATTTCTCAGTTAAGATCCAAAGTTATTTTCTGTTAAAAACTAGTCTTAATAATTACATTTAAAGATATATAAAAATTGGAAGTGACCAATATAATAGCATTTTCAGTCACAGCTTTTATTTCATAAATATTTGCAAGTACTAGTCTATTGAAAGGAACTTTAAAATCCTTGTATACTACTCATTAAAAAAATTCTGCATTCAAGAGTCCCAGATTACTTCTCAATGCTACATTTTTGTTTATTTTTCATTAGTAGGTCTTTAGGCAAAATTCTGAATTCATGGTTGAATTCTGTGGATAAAACAATCTTGTTAGATGTATTTCTCAGTCTGATATTTCAGATGTTAGCTCCAGTTGAAGGCTTTTTTGAGAATTAGGCACAAAAGGGTTAATATCCTGTGGCTAACATATGAAGAGACTGGTTATATTGCCTGGAAGCTCCTACAAACTGGTCTCCAACCCCATCCCACTATGGACCGCCTTCCTTTCCCCAGGCCACTGCCTGATTCAGTCATCACAATCCTGACTTTCAGTAGAGCCATCCAGAATGATGCAATTTACACTTTAATCCTATCAGGCTTTGAAACAATTTGCAAGGCAAATGAGTGCCAATCCCCATGTAATCTTCAGACTTTGGCTTCTATCTACATAGACTAGCCAGGACAATATGAAAACCCAGAGTTAGTACTGAACTGAATCATTTGCCATTTTCCTAGACCAGTTACATTGCTTGGCTGGTTTGGGAGGCTGAAGCTATGGATCTCTCATCATCTACCTTGGAAGAAGTGCCTTGGGGATGGGCAAGTCCAGATACCCATGTGCCACCAGGTCTGAGCTGAGAACTGGCCTGAGTTTGGGCAATGGATAACTTCAAAGCACTCTGCTATTGCTGCAGTGAAGTCCCTGAGTTTTTGTCCAATGTGTTCTACCATGCATACCACCAGTAGCCATGGGCTTTCCCCATGCATGGGCATGTTCCCGGAAGTCTAGAGGGGCCAAAAATGTTGTCAAGTCCGGCCTGTCCAGGAGATGATGCATGTCACCACAAAGGATATACAGTCACTTCAGAAAGAAGTGGACACTACAGACAATGTGGCCCAATGCAGCCTGAATCAACCAGGAGAGTCCAACATCGGCAGAGGTGGATGAGTGTGCATCCAGAACGGCGCCTGGAGCCCAGGCTGCCCAGAAAGCTGCTGAAATAAAAAACTTAAATCAGGGGAAACCAGGAAAGGAAAGGAAAACACACAACATCGCACCCTTCCACCAATACCTGGAAAGGAGCCTGAGACACCTGCTTTGAGGGCCCTCCTAGCCCCCCTATGATCTATTCCACTTGGACTGTGCCCTGCACACCTAGGTGCCTTGACGTCTGTGCCATGGAGAATATGTCTTATTTTGTTCTTCTCCTGAATGGCTTAAATGTTTTCAAATTAGCAAACTACTTCATGCAATCACTAATATGCTAAGGAACTTTTTGTAATCTACCAAGCTTGTCATGGTTCCCCTCTAGTGTATAATGATTAAGGCTTTTTTCCTTATGAGATTAATGAAATTCTTATTAACCTGTGGGAACTGATTTGGGATTGTGGAGTCAGGTTTGGGATGGGTATATGGGTGGGCCTGGAGCTGGAAGGGGAGCAGGGATCCAGGTCAGAGCTGGAGACAGAACTTGAGGGTCCTTTGACAAGGTGTGAAATTTACTGAAGGGAGAAGTTGCAGCTGGGGCAGTTTCTGTTTGCCTTGAAACTGAATGCACCCCTCCAGATTAAGAGGCCTAGCAGGGACAGACATCACCAATGTTCCTTGAATGGTCTGAAGGTTACATTAACCAGTTAATAGGGACAAGAGGAACAGTCTAGTCCTCTGTGCCCTCTGAGTTGACAACAATGGGGTTCAAGTGTATCAGCTCTTGGTCAGACAAATCCAGTCATCTAAAGGTTTCTTCTCTGCTACAGCCTGACCAGTGCATAAACTGCCTGAATTAAAGGCTTATGGGTACTATCACTTGGCCCTGTGAGGTTATGCACTGCCAACATCTGCCCAACTCAGGGCCTGCAGCATCTGAGACTCAGTACTTCCTGCAGCTTCCCAGTAGTAAGATGTACTCGTCCTCATAGTTTCAGCTCCAGCTGGGCCAAAAGACATAGGAAAAGCATGCAGTAGCACCATATTTTGGACTTTCAAACATTTTGTCACCTATATATTAGATACCAGAAACCAGAAACTAGATGACATTAATTTGGTCTATCAGGACATTTTTTTCTCTCATTCAATGAAAGGTCTTAATTTCAATATGGAATTAGTTTGGGATTGGAATGTGGGGTGTAGACTGTGTATGCCTAGCACTTTTTATTAGACTGATTAAATGTTAATTATCCCTATCAGAGAATGGAAGTAGATAGTGAAATTGGAGTTGAAGTGTTTTTGTCAGTTTGCATGTGGAATGGGCTTCCCATCTGATCAGACTTACTCCTGAAAAGTCTGCTTTTCTTTCTTTCCCTCTCTTCATTAGTTTTCTCTAATGACAAGGCCATGCACTAGTTTAGCCTTTAAAGGTTTAGGGTTACCTATCCACGATTGTAGTAGAGGTGTCAGAACAGCTTGACTAGGACTCCAGTCACTCCAGATGACTGAGCTTTCATCTCCAATGTAGGAGATAGGGCTGAAAAGATTGAGGTTCCAGTGGAATTAGGCTGTGGAGAGCAATGGAAGAATTTCAGGCATAGTGAAAATGTGGGTGGTCTACAAGTAAGAAATCAGAAGACAGCTGAACTACAACCCTGTGGACAAGAAATTGCAAGGAAAATATAAGATAAAAGAGATCAGAGAGGAAATGATTCAGAGACAGAAACCTTTGGGAATATAACTTAGAAGGATTCTGTGAGAACAGTATGAAGTTGAGAGAAGAAAAAAATATTTAGGCTGTAAAAGGGGCTGGAATAAGAGAAATTGAACAACAGGAACTGAACACCATAGTACCTGAAATTGTAATAGCTGAATATTAGATTCTGTCAAGGTCCTAATTTTTTTATTTGGCATGGCAGGCTTGTCATTGCCTAATGCATTATTGTAAGCAACAAAGTACAATAGAAATGCATGAACAAATTGGGAAATTCTGTCCTTAACTAAGTATTATGATGAATTAGTCAATGTTATGGTTTTAATGGCCAATTTTAAAGTAAAGCAAGGTAAGTCTCTATAATCATTTTATAATATTTTTATACTGAAACACTAATGGTCAGGGAAAAAAATGAGGGAATGGAGATGTAAGGAATTTCCTTGTTTAGTTCTCAACTGAAAAATGTGGCACAGAATTACCTAAGCTATCTTCCAAAGTTACATATGAAGTAAGAAGTAGGGGGAAAGGGATTAAAAACCAAGGTTTGTTGAAATTTAGTGCTCTCACCCTGATTTACAATGCTTTCTGCCAAATTCTCCATTGCCAAATACCCTCTGTTTTCTTTATTAAAAGAAAAAAGTCACCAATATAATCAAAGATGCAGGTTTTCTGAAGGAGAAATTGCTGGAGCAGGGACCTCTCAAAGAGGTGTTGCAGGAGTGCTCTGGGCTTCTAGGTCAGCTGGGTCACATAAAGGAATTTATGGACATACCATAGGGTAGGCAAGGGAGTAAAGAATTTATTGAGACGAAAGAAAAGAAATAGTACACACCTAGACCTGGGTATGGGCCTGGTGCAGGGTGAGACTCAACGTGGAGCCCTGGGGTAGGCCTTTTAAAGGCCTTTCCTCCTCCCTTTTCCCCATACTAAGGAGGGAGCTCAGCTATTTGCTGTCTTGATTGGTTGCCTTTCTACATTTTTAGCTTTCAAGGATCCAATGAGGAGGCCTTTCTGTTTGGATTTATCCAGAGCTGCTTTTGAGCTGGGAGTTTCAAATGGGACCTCAGTACCAAAGTCTTGGTGATATTTTGGTTGTAATGGTTACAGCTTTGTTCTCAAGTAGCTGCCAACCCTCAGGGGGTTTCTGAGTGGGGTCTCCTGGCTATGTTCTGACAAGCAGCAGCCTTCCCTTTTTTCCTATACTAAGCTGCCACAGGGGGCAAATGAGAGTGAGAGTTTGAAAAGCTATCTTGTTCACAGTTACTTATAAAGGCATTTAGGGAATCATTAAAGTTCCTTATTACATAGAAGGGCCCTACAAACAGGTCTTGCAATGCAGGAACCCAATATACATTAATTAATATGGTTTGCTTGTCTATGCAGATAAGCTGTAGCTACTGGAGAGAAACTAGGTCATCAACAGAGTTGCTTCACTGAAACTTTAGAGGATGTGGTCTACTTTCTCAGAAAGCCTCTTCAGTACATTACTTTTGTCTTCTGAAAAGTCCCTGTCACTTCTTAGAAAGGGCCCACTCCCAGCAATACCCAATGTAGATGGCCATTTTATTTTACTTAGCCTAATTTCTAATGATCTGTGCATGTTTTTAGGGAAAGAAGTTATTAAAAGTTAAGTGGGACTTTCTTATAAGTTCTGATTTTCTTTCTTTTTAAAAATTGGACCATAACAGTAGTGCACTTCAGTTATATTCTCATTGTTTCACTTTCAAACTCCCTTTTTCTTTAAAACAATGTAATACACACCTGTAAACTCTCCACACAAAACAAAAAGTAGGTTCTTCACATTAACTACAAACAATTACAATTTCAGAGACATATAATATCAAATCCCTATGTTTAATTTCTGGCAATTCTGCCCCTTTCACATTTTTTTCTTCTTAATTTCTTACCCCATTGTGTTCTTATTATCTTCCTCAATTGTAATCACAAATGGTTGTGTCTTTGCATTATTTTCCTCACTGTCAGCAAAGAATGAAGTTGAAACATTGAAATTTAATTTAAAATTTCCTTAAAAATTAATTTCACTTATAAGGTTTATTACAATGGGTAGTCTTTAAAGAGAGGCCAAGAAAGAGGAACTACTAGAGCTACACTGAACATTATTTGCTTAATATTTGTCTGGGATCACAATTCCTTCAATCTAAAAAGCCAATCATTGCAAAATGTGTCATTATTGTACATATCACAAAGAAAATGGCTGTTAAACTATGCCACAATGCTAAGAAACAACCAATTTTAAGATATATATCTTTTTGGAAATGTCAAAATGAGAATTACCTTAGCATTGATTAAATTTAGATATATCTATGTACATTCTATTTTATTTTGTATGAAAAATTTACAGAATACTAATCATAGAAACAATTTTCCAGTTTCACTGAGTAATTATTTTGCATATACTATAATGTTGTTAGTTTACATTTATCTGGTCTACTCCAGCTCTATTTTGGTTGCTATTTGCTTGGAATACCTTTTTCCAATCTTTCACTTTTAACTTGGTTGTGTCCTTATGTCTGAGATGGGTCTCCTGTAGACAATATATAGATGGCTCATATTTTTAAAATCTATTCTATCAGTCTATGTCTTTTGATTGGGGAGTTCAATCCATTAGCAATCAATGTTTTTAGTGTAAAGGCATTATTTACTTCATCCATTTTGTCCTTTAACTCTCTCTTGTCATATCATTTTATTGTCTGTCTTACATATTCTATCAGTTTTTGTTTGTCTGTGAAGAATTTGAACTCACCTTCATTTTTGAAAGACAATTTTGCCAGGCACAGAATTCTGAGCTGGCAGTTTTTCACTTTCAGTACTTTAAATACATCATACCACTTTCTTCTCTCCTCCATGGTTTCTGGTGAGAGGTTGGCACTTCATCTTATCGAGTTTCCCTTGTATGTGATGCTTTGATTTTTTTCTTGCTGCTTTCAGAATCCTCTCTGTATCTCTGATATTTGTTATTCTGAATAGTAGTTGTCTCAGGATAGGTCTATTTGGATTTATTCTGTTTGAAGTGTGTTGTCCTTCTTGGATATTGATATTTATGTCCTTCATAAGGGTTGGGAAATTTTTGGTCATTATTTCCTCAAATATTCCTTCTGCCCCTTTTTCATTCTATTCTCCTTCTGGGACACAAAAAATGCAAATATTTGTGTGTTTCACATTGTCATTCAATTCCCTGAGACTCTGTTCCATTTTTTCCATTCTTTTCTCTTTCTGTTGTCTTCTCTTTCCAGTTCAGATGTTCTTTCTTCAAAATCACTACTTTGGTCTTCAATCATTTCAAATCTGCTCTTACATGCCTTTAATGTATTTTTTTTATCTTATTCATTATGACTTTCATTTCCATAAGTTTTGTTATTTTTCTTTACAGGCTTTCAAACTGTTCTTTATACTCTCCCAGTGTTTTCTTAATATCCTTTATTTCTTTAGTCATATTTTCTTTAAATTCTTAGAAGTGATTTAGGAGAGTTGTTTGATTATCAGTGGTTATTTATATTAATCCTGTATCTCTTCAGGATATTTGGTTTAATCTTTTGGCCTGGCCAACTCTTCCTGTTTCCTAGTATGGCTTGTGATTTTTTGCTAATATCTAAGCATCTGAATATGTTGCTGAATTTACTCTGATGACTAATTTCCCTCTTTTGCCTATTGTTTTTTTTTTAATCACAGATTTTCTTTGAGATTTGGTTCAACTTACTCTCAGTCTTTAAAATTGTCCAGCTTAAGTGTTCAAAATTGGGCCAGGGACTCACTAGTGGGGTGCAGATTTTCTCCCAGGGGTTGCATAAAGAGAGCACATTTTTTGTCCATGCAATTTCCAGTCTGGCCAGCAGATGGCACTAGTTAGCTCACCTTTCCACAGAGGTATTTCTGTCTCGGCTTTCCTGTGTTCCTATGTTGAATGTTCCCTTCAGTGAATATGGCCAGCAGAGCTTTCAAAGTGTTTTACATTCATGAATGTTAATTGCAGTCAGAGTACTGTGCTATTTATTAAACAAACTTTGTTTAATAAACAATTTTTTTTTCCCTTTGTGGTAATATTGCAGGATTTTGAGCACAGTGCAGATTACAAGGTATTATATTAGAAAGGTGGGGGTGGGTGGTTTGCACAGGTCATCAGTCATGTTAATTACTTATTCTTTGGATCACACGGTTTAGCATCATATGGGATTCTTAACATTTTTTTGTTCCACGGACCCCTTTGTCAGTCAGGTGAAAACCGTGGACCCCTTACTACATCCAACTATTCTGTGTATTTTTTAATAAATACATCACCCCCACACCAACACATCCCCACAAGAATAATGTTTTTTTTATTTCAATTCAAGCTCATGGACCCCTTGTTAAAAACCCCTGCATTATCACTTAATCATAACACTTGTTTTAGCTGTGCCTGTAATTACTTCATCTTAATAAGTCCGAAGTTTAAGCAGAGCATGTTCTGGTTAGCCTTAGCTGTGATTTCTTAACCTAGTAGAATTGCAGATAAAGCCATGAATGTGATTTCTCTGCAACAGCAGGTCTCATTTTAAGTGGAACAAATGATGGTTTACTGTGTCCATGAATTCTTAGTCATAGCAAATGCCCGTTTCTTAATAGCACCTCCACTTTAGCTATGCTTGTGATTTTTAACACCAGTAGATACTGTTTTTCACCTAATCAATGGACAATAGTTAAAATATCTGCCAGTACCAATTTTTGGACAACATGTGGATCTTTAGATGGTTTTATGTATCACCAATGGAAATGGAAATTGTTAGAGCATGAAAAATTTATTTTATGAAGTTGCATTTCAAATATCTCAAAACCCAGCAATTTCATTCTAAGTTGTACACCCAAGAGAAATTCTTTCATATGTATACCAGGAAACATGCAAGAGAAAGTCCAGATCTTTACTGTTCCTAGAACAAAAACCTGGTTGGGAAGAAGGACCAATGTTCTTTAGTAGGAGAGAGGATGAAATCAACTATGGTACATCACAGTATGGAATATTTCATAAAATAAAATAATTAAACTACAACAATATTCAAAAGTATGGCTGCCACTTAGCGATATTATATTCAGAGGGACAAAAAGGTTCAAAAGAATGCCTAGAACATGATTATATTTTATAAAGTGAAAACATCAATATATATAGATATGTATTGATAAACTACATAAATGTACATAATGGAATACCCAACTCAGCATTTAGGTTGGTTTTTTGAATTTATGGGTTGGAAAGACAGGATACAGGAAAATCACACATTCACTAAAAAGTAGATTCAAAGATGGCCTGATATTTACAGCAACAATAGATTTATTAACAATGAATTTTAAAATTAAATTTACCCATTCATGCACAGGCGGAGCTGTATAACCTCAGACCTACCCAAATGATGCCTGTGTGTCTGCGAAATGCAGACCGTGGAGGGGCAAGCACTGTAGAAAGTATGCATTAAATGGCAGCTGGATTACAAAAAGAGGGTGGAAGGGGAGGCACTAAACTTTTCATTTACAGATCCCCTCTCAAATTTACAATCAGATAATTCACTCAACCTCTATGGAGAGAATGAAAAGATGAGGCATGAAACTAAAAATGTATATGGAAAATGGTATCTGATAGAAACTGGCAGTGTAGGAAAGATGATTTTCCAACTTACAAAATCAATTCAATATATTGAACTTTCCTGAGAAATGAAAAATAGAATCATATTCATAGGCTAAAAAATTGCACAAGTTGGGGATGAATATTGCCAAAACAGAGAAGTGGGAAATGTGTAACAAAATGAAGTTAGAAATAAATAAGTTCATGTCCCCAAATAGAATGTCTACATTGGTAAATGAAATTTCATTATGTAGATACAGAACGTTAAGAGAACAAAAGCTGTTCCAAGAGAGCTGACCCAGCCAGACTGGGTTAAGAAAGGGAGTAGCCATGACCTAGATTCTTCTGAGTTCAGTACAGCTGTCATCTGGGGCACTGGTACTTTATGTGTGGAATTCCACGGCTTCCCTTCACAATGGGGAAAATGCTGCTCCATCACCTCTGTCTTGACCAGGAGATACAGTGTGTGGGATTCAGAAGCCACCAAGAAGAGTATTTTTATGTTCTTCTTGCTTTTAAGGCAGTTATAAAGGAAGGCTGAAAGTGGGTGGGGACACTAATCCTAGCAGAAAATTTCTTGAGAAGGCAAGACCTGATGATATTAACCTAAAATTTCAAGGATCCTGGACCAGATTATCCAAAGTTAAGCTTTATGGGTGATAGATTGTATGGGGTTAAAAGAAAAATATTTATGGACCTGGAGCAGGAAAGCTAATTTGGGGGAAAATCTTACTGCTATTGTGGGGGCAGAGAGGGAAACCTAGGTCTCCAAGCAGGACAATGCTTGGGGGATGCATAAAATTATATTAGGGATGTGGCCAAGCAGGGATAGTTGCCCTATTCTTACTTTGGACTTTCACTCTTTCAGTTTGTCCCTTACTATCAAATTGCTACTTTCATAGGTCCTCATAATATGTGTGTAAGTGTGTAATTGCAAGAAGCTAAGGTCTCAGGCTCCATAAGCAGACTGGGTTAAAAAGCAATTACAACACTTTCTTGATGAGTGACTCTCAGCAAGTTAACTAGGATTCATTTTATCATCTCTTTAATGGAAGCCAAATTAGCTCTCATTTATGAAGGTAGTTTTTATGACTATATTTGATAATAAAAGTTAATGTTTAGATAATAATGCTTATTTTCACTTTTATTGATATTATCTTGGACAGAAACATAACCTTAATGAGAACAATGTAAAATGGATTCTTTTTAGGAGCATACTTTCTGCATGTAGATTGTTCTTTTACTTCTCATATCATGCCCATGGTAAAACTGCATTATAATACATAATTCTCATCTGTGAAAACATTCCATTGACAAAAGCAACAATGGATAAAAATATAAACTTCCTTGATCAGATATTTATCTTTACTGTAATAAAATTTGATTAAACTTAACATTTAGCAGTGTAAGTATCCTCCTGTGTTCCAGGTACAGTGATGGCAACCACAAACTCAATGGTGCAGAACTGGCTGCAGCATTTACAAGCCTTCATTCTAGGGAGAGAGAAAAGACAGTCAAGAGACCATCAGGATGCAGCCACCTCCACAAATCCTCCAGTAATAGAATTGATGCCAGAAAGAAATACTATGAATGTGATGGCTTCCTTTAGAGACAAAACTTATTTGTTGTTTTGCTTTGTGCTTTGTTTTTCTTGAACTAAGGAGAAAAACACAATAGTAGAACAATAAAGGACCAATAACAAAACAAAAAAGAAAATGACCAAATAGTACTGAAGAAAAAATATTGGAAACACTAGATGAAAAGTTTGTGTGAGAAATAGGGCCACCACACAGCTGTGTGGAAGACTGGGATAAAGTTTTAAAAAGATAGAAATACTCTGTGTGGTTAGAATGGTGGGACAAATGCAGAATTCTTTGAGCTCAAAGTGACAACTGAATTCCAAGGGAAAGTTGGGGGTCAGTTAGCCTTTGTTGTAGGTACACCAGAAAGAATCCTCTATGGGGAAAAATTGTAATCGGTCAGTCTGCAAATGAACAGCATCAACCATCTACAATGTAAAGGGAAAAGAGAGATGATGAACAAAGCAGATCCAAATCAAGGAAGCATCAACATTCTCACTACTAGGATGTACTTGTTGGAAGAACCTTTCCATCAATTATCAAATCCTTTTAAATTCTTAAAGAGTTGTGGAGAGTGTATGCCTCAGCATATTTACAATTCAGCACATGCTGAATTTGGCTTTGGGAGCTCAGCGTGGTTTTGTGTATTTGTGTCTGTGTGTGTATATTTCCACACACAGATATTATCAATATACAATTATGTACATTCATATTTTAATCAATTGTATTGATACATATTAACACATCATAAAATCCTTCCAAAGTGTGCAATGAATAGTATTTGGTATAATCACATAGTTATGCATTCTTCACTTCAATCATTATTAGAGCATTTTAATTATTCCAGTAATAATAGTAATAATAAACAACAACAACAGAAAAAAAACAAAAAATTCTACACCTTAATAATCATCTCTCAATCTCTCTATGCTTCATATGCCATACATAGCTGCTATTTCATTTCCATCTCTAATGTATTTTGTACTTTCCTATTTGATTGAACATATCTTGCTATATGTTGGACACATTTTCATATAGATTCCTTTTTCTTTTGTTTTTCCTATGAACAGTTCAAATATAAACATTGAGGGCCTACTCTGATTTTAAAGGAGAGACATAATCTGGAGAGTCCAGTGAAATTTGGTTAGCATTGCTTATTGTACAGTCAGTAAATATTATGATTCAGATATCAATCATTATGGTTCCCTATAAGTAGACTAATTTGAAAAAAGGTTTCATTTGCTCTAAATGACTATAGTGTACTCTCATTAATGATAAATCTAATTCTAGGAACATATGCTATAGTAGAATCCTTTAATTTTGGAAAGAATGATGCATCCAGAAATTGGATTACCATGCTGCTTTAAAAAGAATGCAGTATATTTTAATAAAGAGGAAAACAGGTCCAAAATAGAGGATGATTGGGTTATAGAGAGAACAGTGCACCAGGGACCTATAACAAACAGAGGGTTAATCTTTCCCAATGGGGTGTCACATTAAACAGCAAAACACTTGCTGGATAGTCCCTCTTCCCAACATGGCTCTCACTCTAAAGAGTGCAAACTATGGCACTAATTCTATTAATATCCCCTAGATGGGAACTGCTGACAAAGGCAAGAGATTTATCAGGGAATCTGAATTTATGCAACTCAAAATTAAACTCTTATTCTTAAGTAAAAATTCTGCTGGTCTCCAGCATCTGTGTTTTCTATTCAATCCTGGAAAAAGCTGTGTGTCATGAAACAAACTAAAGAGTTCAGCTGATGAAGCAATCATTTAATCCAACACAGTTTGGAGGAAAAGGTGACAACATACCTGCAAACATAATCAGGGGCTCTCTCTACCAGTGCCTTGGCTACTGTTGCCTGGCTTTGTCAGGTTTCCCTTTGAATGATTATCCCAATTAGTCCTGCCCTGGGCATAACCAGAACTAGCAGGGCCTGGACCTCCATACAGTTTGATAAGAGCCACACATAGCTTCTCTGAATGATCACTGACACTTTTACTCCCAATGGCCCCTGACTCTTCTCCATAAGGTCCCTTGCCCTTTTGTACTACATAATTTAATAATTTATTAGTCCTGTGTCTCCTTATGCATTGAATGATAAGGAACTGTCATTCCCTCTTCTGCTTTTCATTCTGTATAGTTTGAAACTTCCAATTCCAAGTATACATACAGAAGCACTACCCCTGCCCTCTGGGTCATAATAAAGGCAAGAGCCTGAGACACACATGTGCTTCTTTACCCCCTGCCTCCCCCATGGACTCTCACAGGAGCCTGAATTAGGTAAGCCCTCATTCTCCCTAGTCTTGTCCAAAACCACACCCAAATCAGATTTCATTTATGCCATCCCAGAACAGGATATTATATTCTCTTCTGATCATTTGGTATGTGTGTTTATTTAAGGGGAGGGAGAAGAAAAATATCTAACATTTACATATTCAAATATATAGGTTTTGAGTTTACATTCAGATTTGCTTTTGGAAAACTGGGGACAGAAGCTTATGATAAGGTCAACATGTGATAAAATATCCTAAGAATAAGAAAAAAATATTTATTTTTTGAGTGGATATTTGAGCCAGGAGCTGTGTCAAGCACTTTACCCTTAACAGGAAACCATGGCTCAGAGAGTTGCCTAAGTGATCTTTATAAAATTGCACAAGAAGTAAGAAATGGGGAAAAAGAATAAAACCCCCAGATGTGTTTGATGTTGACATTGTTGCTTTGTATCACTACAGTGTCTTCTGCCAACTAGACTTTTGTCAAATTCCTTACTCCTCCATGCCCTAATTTTTTCCTGACCATAAGTGCTTCAATATAAAAATGTTATAAAATGATTATTGGGGTTTCCTTACTTGGCTTTAAAATTGAACATTAGAAGCATGACATTGAATAATAAATTCATGGTAATCCTTAGATAAGGGCAGAATTTTCTAATTGGTTCATGTATTTCTATTTTATTTTTTTGTTTATAATACTGTATTAAGCACTGACAAAACTGCAATTCAATAGAAAAATTAGGACTGCAACAAAATCTAATATTCAGCTATTACAATTTCAGGTACTATGGTGTCCACTTCCTGTTCAATTTCTCTTGTTCCAGCCCCCTTCATATCCTAAGTATTTTTCTTTTCTTCTCTCCATTTCATATTCTCTTCTCACAGAATCCTTATGTTATATTCCCAAATATTTCTGCCCCTGAATCATTTCCTCTCTGATCTCTTTTTTTTGCCTTATATATTCTTTGTAATTTCTTATTCACAGGATTGTAGCTGTCTTCCAATTTCTTACTCATGGGACCCTCACATTTTCACTGTGCCTACAATTCTTCAATTGTTTTCTACAACCCAATTTCACTAGAATCTCGATCTGCTCAGTCATAATGGCCTAAATTGAATATGAAAGCTCAGTTCCCTCAAGTGACTGGAATCCTAGCCAAGCTGTTACTGACCACTTGCATGTGATGGTGAAAAGGCAACAGAGACCTTGTAGAGGCTAAACTACTGCATGGTCTTGTCATTAGAGAAAGTTAATGAAGAGAGGGAAAGAAGAAAAGCAGACTATGTGACTGCTGGATGGAGTAAGTCTGATCAGATGGGAAATGTACTCCACATGCAAACTGAGAAAAACCCTTCAACTCCTCTTTCACTATCTACTTCCATTCTCTGATAGGGATAATTGACATTTAATCAGTCTAAAAAAAGTGATAGGTAAGCACAATCTATGCCTCACATTCCAATCCCAAAACAACTCCATTTTGAAATTAATACCTGTCATTGTGTGAAGGGAAAAATGTCTTGGCACACCAAATTAATGTCATCTAGTTTGTGGTTTTAGTTTCCAATATATAAGGAACAAAAATGTTTGAAAGTCCAAACTGTGGTGTTAATGTATGCTTTTATTTCACTTTTTAAAAAATTTATTGAAGTTTATCACTCATATATAAGCACACATAAACAATAAAGATATAATAATTCTTGTGAACTTACAAAACAAATATACATAACACCATACAGGGCTCTGATACCTCACCCTACCACCAATACCTTGCATTGTTGTGAAACATTTTTAACTAATGATTAAAGAACATCCTCAAGTTATTACTACTAACCAAATTATCTTACATTTGGTGTATTTATCTCCAACCCACCTTATTATTATTATTTATATCATTTATACATGAACATACATAAACAATAAATGTGTAGTAAAAGTTGTGAACTTACAAAGCAAACATGCATAACATCATACAGGGGTCCCATACATCACCCCACCACCAACACCTTGCATTATTGTGAGACATTTATTACAAATTATGAAGTAATATCGTCAAAATCTTACTATTAACTCTAGTCCTTATGTTATATTTGGTGTATTTTTCCCCCAACCCACCCTATTATTATTTGTTAAAAATATTTTTATAACAGAATTTGTAAACTTACAAAATAATCATGTGCATGTGCAGAATTCCCATACAACTCCCCTCTATCAACACACCACACTGTGGTGAAACATTTGTTACAGATTATGAGATAATATCCTCAGACTATTACCAGGTCCATAGCATACATTTGGCAAACTTTTTCCATACTCCACAACACAGTACATCTTTGGCATAGAAGCATGAATATTATATTACTGTTAAACCTAGTCTATAAATCACTCCAGTTGTATTTTTTCCATGCTTCTCCACATACCAACCACCCTGCATTAGTGATGCACATCTGCTCTAGCTCACAAAAGATACTCTTGCATCTGTACCATCAACCACAATTCTCCTCCATCTCTGGGTTTACTGTATTATTCAGTCCCTAGATTATTCTCTAGCTTTCTTTCAATTGGCATTTACATCCCTTAAATACATTTTCAGTCACATTCCCATTTATACACCAGCTGGTACTATAATGTGTTACTATTAAGTCTATACATTTCCACAATTTTACAGTAAAGTTAATTAAAGCTTCTGCATACATTAAACATCAGTAGCCATCTCATCCCTCCTCATCTCCTTTAAGGATCCACCACCTACCACCAGGTGTTGAAGATGTTTTCCTACATTTTCTTTTGGAAGCTTTGTGGTTCTTCCTTTTATATTTAGGTTTTTCATCCATTTTGAGTTAATTTTTGTATAAGGTGTGAGATAGGGGTCCTCTTTCCTTCTTTTGCCTATGGATATCCAGTTCTCCCAGCACCATTTGGTGAATGGATTGTTCTGCCTGAGCTGGGTGGGTTTGATAGGGTTGTCAAAAATCACATGACTATAGATGTGAGGGTCTGTTTCTGAATGAACAATTTGGTTCCTTTGGTTTATGTGTCTGTCTCTACGCCAGTACCAGGCTGTTTTTTTCTTTTTTACCACTGTAGCTAAGTAATGTGATTTAGAGTCCAGAAGTGAGAGTTCCCCAACTTTGCTTTTCTTTTTTAAGATGTTTCTGGCTATACAGGATCCCTTACTTTTCCAATAAATGTGTTTTCCATTTATTTTTTTAAATGCTGGTGGAATTTTTTATCTAGATTGTATTGCATCTATATATCAATTTGCATAGAAATGGCATATTAATGATATTTAGTCAATCCATGTGCATGGAATGTTATTCCAATTATTTAGGTCTTTTTTGATTTCTTTTAACAATGAGTTGCAGTTTTCTAAATATGGGTGCTTTACATCGTTGGTTAAATTCATTCCTAAATATTTGATTCTTTTAGTTGCTATTGTAAATGGATTTTTTTTCCCGACTTCCACCTCAAATTGCACTAGTGTCTTTTAAAACCCATTTCATCTAATATAAAGTATAACTACTCTGGCATTGTTTGTTACTGCATGAGTGGAATATCTTTTTCCAGTCTTCACTTTCAACCTATTGGTATCCTTGAGTCTAAGATGAGTCTTTTGCAGAAAGCATATAGGTGGCTCATATTTTCTTATCCATTCTGCCAGTCTGTGTCTTTTGATTGGGGATTTTAATAAATTAACATTCAATGTTATTACTCTAAGGCAGTTCTTATTTCACCCATTTAGACCTTTGGGTTTTATCTGTCATATTTTATTTTCACCACTCTTCTGACAATTTTATTTTCTCTTGCTGGTAAAATTTTCATTTCTAGACTCTTTTCCAAGCCTCTCTTTCCTATCTTTTCTTTTCAGACTGCAGCACAACCTTTAGTATATCCTGCAAATCCCATCTATTGGTTACAAACTCTCTCAGTTTCTATTTATCTATGAATATTCTAAACTCACCCTCATTTTTGGAAGGAAATCTTGCTGGATATAAGATTCTTAGCTGGAAGTTTTTCTCTTCCAGTATCTTAAATATATGATACCACTGTCATCTTGCCTCCATGGTTTCTGATGAGAAATTGGCACTTAATCTGATTGGGTAACCTTATATGTTATGCATTGCTTTTCTCTTGCTGCTCTTAGGATTCTCCCTTTGTCTTTAACATTTGACATTCTGGCTAGAATTTGTCTCTGAATTGACATATTCAGATTTATTCAAATGGGAGTACATTGTGCTTCCTGGACATGGATACCTATGTGCTTCAATAGGATTGGGAAATTTTCTACCATTATTTCTTCAAATATACCTTCTGCTCCTTTTCCCTTCTCTTCCCCGTCTGAGACACCCATGACACATATACATGCAAGTTTCTTGCTATTGCTTAGTTCCCTGAAACCTTGTTCATTTTTTTCCATTCTTTTCTTCATCTGTTCTTTTGTATGTTCACTTTTGGAGGCCACTTCCTCAAGCTCACCAATCCTTTCTTCTGCCTGCTCAAATCTGCTATTATATAATTTCAGTGTATTTTTCAATTTTATTCATTGCATCTTTCATTCCCATAAGATATATTTTTCTATGTATACTTTCAAATTCTTTGAGCTCATCCAATGTCTTCTTAATATCCTTAATCTCTTTAAGTATCTCATTGAATATTTTACTTTATTTTGTACATTTAATAATTGAAAATATAAACAATTAAAAACTAAAAAGAAAACACAGTTGAATAAAAACATACATTTCTCAATTAAATGTACTTGATACATACAATTTTTTTTCAACTCATACAATATGCTACACAATATATTTGGTTCATAGTAATGCAATTATATAGTACTTGTCCTTTTGTGTCTGGCTTGCTTTTCTCAAAACAATGTCCTCCAGATTTATCCATGTTGTCATATGCTTTACATCTTCATTTCTTCTTAAAGCTGCATAATATTCCATCATGTGAATTGACCACAGTTTTTTAATCCATTCTTCTGTTAATGGACACCTGGGTTGTTTCCATCTTTTAGCAATCATGAATAATGTCACTATGAATATCAGTGTGCAAATGTCTGTTTGTGTCAATGCCCTCAGTTCTTCTGGATATATACCAGTAGTGGTATTGCAGTCATGTGGCAAATCTATATCCAACTTCTTTAGGAACTGTCAAACACTCCTCCACAGTGGTTTTATCATTCTGCATTCGCACTAACAATGAATAATTGTTCCTATCTCTCCACATCCTTTCCAACACTTGCAGTTCTCTGCTTTTTTAAAAGTGTCAATTCTAATAGGTGTGAAATGATATCTCATTTTAGTTTTGATTTGCATTTCCCTAATCATTAGTGAAGTTTACAATTTCTTCATGTATTTTTTGCCATTTTTATTTCTTATTTGTACAAATGTCTATTCAAGTCTTTGACCATTTTTAAATTGGTAATTTGTTTTTTTATTGTTGAAATGTAGCATCGCTTTATATATCCTGGATATTAAACCCTTACCAAATATGTGATTTCCAAATCTTTTCTTCCATTGAGTTGGCTGCCTTCTCACCCTTTTGACAAAGTCTTACGAGATGCAAAAATGTTTAATTTTGAGGAGGACCCATTTATCTATTTTTTCTTTTGTTGCACATGCTTTGAGTGTAAGGTCCAAGAAGCCACCACCTACTACAATGTCTTGAAGATGTTTCCTTACATTTTCTTCTGGTAGCTTTATGGTCCTGGCTTTTATACTTATGTCTTTATCCACTTTGAGTTGATTCTTGTATAGGCAGTAAGATAGGGGTCCTCTTTCATTCTTTTGGTTATAGATATACAGGTGTCTCCACACCATTTGTTGAAGAGACTGTTTTGTCCTGTTAACATTAACTTGGTAGGTTTGTCATAAACCAGTTGACTGTATAGGTGAGGGTTTATTTCTGGGTTCTCAGTTCTATACCACTGATCAATGTGTCTTTCTTCATGTCAGTACCATGCTGATTTGACCACTGTAGCTTTATAATATGTTTCAAGATCAGGCAGTGAAATTCCTCCCACATTGCTCTTCTTTTTTAGAATGCTTTTGGCTATTTAGGTGCTCTTTCCCTTCCAAATGAATTTGGTAATTGCCATTTCTAATTCTGTAAAGTAAGCAGTTGGGATTTTGTTTGGTATTGCATTGGATCTATAAATCAGTTTGGGTAAGAATGACATCTTCACGATATTTATTCTTCCAATCCATGAACACGGAATGTCTTTCCATTTGTTTAGGTCTTTTTTTATTTCTTTAACATTGTTTTGTAGTTTTCTGCATATAGGTCCTGTACTTCTTCGGTTAAATTAATTCCTAGGTATTTGAGTCTTTTTGTTGATATTGAAAATGGAATTTCCCCCCTGATTTCCTCCTCAGATTGTTCAGCATTAATGTACAAAAACATTACTGATTTTTGTGTGTCAATCTTGTATCCTGCCACTTTGCTGAACTCATTTATTGCTCAAGTAGCTTTGTCATGAATATTTCGGGATTTTCTAAGTACAGGATCATGTTATCTGCAAACAGTGAGAGTTTTTCTTCCTCTTTTCCTATTTGGATGCCTTTAATTTTCTTTTCTTGTCTAATTGCCCTAGCTAGAACTTCTAGTACAATATTGAATAACAATGTTAACAGTGGGCATCCTTGTCTTGTTCCCATTCTTAGAGGGGAAGCTTTCAAACATTCCCCATTGAGTATGATGTTGTCTGTGGGTTTTTCATATATGCCTTTTATCATATGGAGGAATTTTCCTTCTATTCCTATGTTTTGAAGTTTTTTTTAAACAAAAACGGACATTGAAATTTGTTGGATACCTTTTCTGCATTGATTGAGATAATCATATATATTTTTTCCTTCAATTTGTTAATGTGGTTTATGATGTTAATTAATTTTGTTATGTTGAACCAGTCTTGCATACCAGGAATAAATCCCACTTGGTCATGGTATATAAGTCTTTTGTTTGTTTGTTTGTTTGTTTGTTTGTTTTATATAAGTCTTTTGATATGCTGTTGGATTTGATTTGCAAGTATTTTGTTGAGAATTTTTGCATCTAATTCATTAGAGAGATTGGTCTGTAAACTTTTTTTGTAATATGGTTTTCTGGCTTTGGTATTAGGGTGATGTTGGCTTTATAAAATGTGTTAGGTAATTCTCCACCCTATTCAATTTTTCGGAAGAAATTAAACAGGATTGGTGTTCTTTTTGAAATGTTTGGAAGAATTCACCTGTGAAGTCATCTGGTCCTGGACTTTTCTTTGCTGGGAGACTTTTGATGGTGAATTCAATCTCCTTAAATGTGATTGGTTTGTTAGGTTCTTGTATATCTTTTAGCATCAGTGTAGCTTTCTTGTGCATTTCTAGGAATTGTCCATTTCATCTAGGTTGTCTAGTTTGTTGGCATACA
>JAQZBX010005897.1:20808-54902 GCA_029593785.1 Cabassous unicinctus
CCCCCTTTCATTTCTGATTGTAGTTATTTGCATCTTCTCTTTATTTTTCTTTGTTGGTCTAGTTAGGGGTTTGTCAATTTTATTAATCTTTGCAAAGAACCAGTTTTTTTTTGTTGTTTTCTCTATTGTTTTTTTTTGTTGTTGTTGTTCTCAATTTCATTTATTTCTGCTCTGATTTTTATTATTTCTTTCCTTCTGCTTCCTTTGGGATTGGTTTGCTGTTCTTTTTCTAGTTTCTTTAGTTGTTCAGTTAAATCTTTGAGTTTAGCTCTTTCTTCGTTTTTAATATAGGCATTTAGGGCTATAAATTTCCCTCTCAGTACTGCCTTCACTGTATCCCACAATTTTTGATAAGTTGTTTCCTCATTTTTATTTGTCTCTATATATTTACTGATTTCACTTACAATTTCTTCTTTGACCCACTGATTATTTAGGAGTGTGTTGTTCAGCCTCCACACATTTTCAAATTTACATTTTTCCTCTCTATTATTGACTTCCAGTTTCATTCCATTATGATTTGAGAAGGTGCTTTGTATAATTTCAATCTTTTTATATTTATTGAGAGCTGCATTATGCACTCACATATGGTCTATCCTGGAGAATGATCTATGGGTACTTGAGAAGAATGTATAACCCACTGAGTATGGATGCAACGTTCTGAATATGTCTGTTAGGTCTAACTCATTTATCATATTGTTCAAGTTCTCTGTTTCCTTGTTGATCTTCTGCCAACTTGTTCTATCTATTGATGTGAGCGGTGTGTTGAAGTCTCCAACAATTATTGTAGAGATGTCTATTTCTCCCTTCAGTTTTCCCAGAATTTGTCTCAGTACTTTGGGGCACCCTGGTTAGGTGCATAGATATTTATGACTATTATATCTTCCTGGTCGAGTGTCCCTTTAATCAATATATAATGGCCTTTGGTATCTCTTATAACTTTTTTGCATTTAAAGTCTATTTTGTCTGATATTAGTATAGCTACCCCTGCTCTTTTCTGGTCAATATTCATGTGGAATATCTTTTTGTAAACTTTCACTTTTGGACAGTTTGTATCCCTGAGTCTAAGTTGAGCTTTTTGTAAACAGCATATGGATGGCTCATGTTTTTTAATCCATTGTATCAGCCTTTATCTTTTGTTTGGGGAGTTTAATCCATTCACATTCAATAATATTACTGTAAGTGCACTATTTACTTCCTCCATTTTATTCTTTGCTTTTAGTAGGTCATATCTTATTTTTGTCTGTCTTTTTACTCTTTTGGTTATCCTTTCCACTAGTCCTTCTTCTAAAATCTCCTCCAAGCCCATCTTCCGTGTCTTTTTCTTTCAAGTTCTAAGGCTTCCTTTAATATTTCCTGCAAAAGTGGATTCTTTTCTGCAAACTCTCTTAGTTTTTGTTTCTTTGTGAATATTTTATACTTACCTTCATATTTGAAGGACAATTTGCTGTATAAAGAATATTTGTCTGGCAGTTTCTCTCTTTCAGTATCCTAATTGTATCATACCACTGTCTTCTTGCCTCCATGGTTTCTGAAAACTGTGCTAGGTCTTACTGGATGTCCCTTGTACATGATGGTTTGATTCTCCCTTGCTGCTCTGAGAATTTTGTCTTTATCATTGACGTTTGATATTCTGAGTGGTATGTTTCTTGGAGTAGGTATATTTGGATTTATTCTGATTGGGTTATGGTATGCTTCTTGGACATGTAAGTTCATTTCTTTCATCAGAGATGGGAAATTTTCAGCTATTATTTCCTCACATACTCTTTCTGCCCCTTTTCCCTTCTCTTCTCCTGGAACTCCCATGACATGTATGGGAGTTTTGTGTTGTTATAGAACTCTCTGAGTCCCTGTTCAATTTTTTTTCCATTCTTGTTTCTCTCTGTTCTTTTCTCATTGCAGTTTTTGGTGTTGTCTTTGGTATCACGTATTCTTCCTTCAGTCACTTTGAGTCTGCTGTTGTATGCCTCAAATGTGTTTTTGATCTCATTTAGTGTGTCTTTCCTTCCTATGAGCTCTGTTACTTGTCCGTTCAAGATTTCAAATTCTTCTTTGTCCTGGTTCAGTGTCTTCTTGATGTAACTTATCTCTTTAACCATATTGTCTTTCTACTAATTAATTTGATTTTGGAAATTTGTGTGCATCTTGCTGATTAGTTCTCTCAAATTCTGCACCTCTTCTGGGGCTTTGATATATTCCTTTTCTTGGACCATGTCTTCTGTTTTCTTAGTAGTCTCATAATTTTTTGCTGATATCTAGGCATCTGATTAGGATGTAGTTTATTCAGATGCTCAATTTCTTTCTCTTTTTTAGGGATTTAGTGGCAGAAGGCTATGTGTTACCACTGCTCTTTGATTCTTAGCTCAACCTGGATTGTTAGGATTGTCCTCCTGTTCCTCAAAACTGGGCACTGGAAACAGTAATTCATTGTAGAGTTGCTTCTTAGGACCTTGGGGAGGGAGGCTATAGAGGCCAGAAAATGCCTCTTCTAATTATTTTAATTTTCTTCCATGTCTTTCCTTGGTCTCCAAGCAGATGGTGATCTTTAGCAGCTCTCAGTATCATGCCTGCTCAGAGTGTATTTGTTGCAACACAGATGTGATCAATATGATAGATATTCCTGTATAAAAGCTATGAGCCTTGTAATTCAAACTTTCTCTGAGACTGTTCTCCAGCCTTCTCTGGCAGCACCCTCCCTTTCTTGGGTCAGAAATATTTCCACTCCCTTCTGAGTCCTCAACAATCAGTCCCAGTTAGTAGAGAAGGAGATTGGGAAGGTTGTATCTCTTTATCCCCTTGCTTGCTTCTAAGGCAAACAATGGCCCAGCCCCACCCTGCATGGAAGGGGTCCTGGGACACAGGAGACCAAATTTGTGAGTGTAAAGCTGAATCAACCGTAGTCTGTGTCCCTCTCTCTCCCTTTTCCTGGGGCATTCTCAACAATTAATCCAAGCTAGAAGAGAGGGCACTTGTGAGGGTTGGATTTCTCCAGTCCTTCATGGGCTCCCAGAGCAAAACCCTGTGATGTCCCACTTGGCATGGAAGGGCTCATAGGACACAGCAGGCCAAATTTCTGGGTCAAAAGCTGAGTCATCCTTGGGCTGTTCCCCTCTCTCTCACATTTGCTGGGATCCCTGAAGCCCCCTTTGTCTGCAGTCACAGGCCCAGAGCCCCAAGAATTCTAAACTGTCTTTACTGTGAGGGATGATGCCAGTAGAAGCAGCCACTGGTATCAACTCACAGTTCTGTCATTGTGATTTCCCTCCTTTGTCCCTCTCCCCTCTGGGTGGTGTCCAGCCCTTGCCTGGCATCCTAAACTTTATAAGATCTTTTTCTAGGCTGTTTCAGCCTGTTCTCTATCTATTATTCTGGAGAAGAGAGTCCCATTTATTTCTAGTCCACCATCTTCCTGGAAGTCTTCTTATTGAATTTATTAAGGAGATTTTTATGGACATCTATGATTAGTTGTCTCATCTCCTTTATGTTGGAGTGGTCCAACATCAGATTTGGACAGAAGAAAGAATTAGCAGACTTGAAGATAGGATAATTGTAATTATCCTGTATGAGGAAAAGAAAGAAAAGGAATGAAGAAATTGAACAAAGTCTAAGCAGCCTATGGGACATAATCAAGCATACCAACATATACATTTTGGAGTCCCAGAATGAAAATCTGAAGAGATAGTAGCTGAAAACTTCCCAATTTTGATGCAAGACATGAATCTACAAATATAAGGTGTTCAAAGAACTCAAAAAAGGTTAAATTCAAAGCGACCAACACTGAGATACATTATGGTCTGTGATAGCTGACTTCATGTGTCAACTTAGCTAGGTTTTGGTATCCAGTTGTTTGGTCAAGCATGCAATGATCTTTTTGTTACCAGGAAGGTATTTCATAGGTGGATTTTATTTGAATCTATAATTGGTTAATTTTATCTACAAATAACTACAAATGTTGCCCTCAGTAATAAGGGGAATTTCCTCATCCATTCCTTTGGAGATCTTAAGAGCCAAAACTGAAGATTTCAGAAGTCATAAAGAAGAATTTCTCTATCACCTTCAATCAGCTAGTTTTCCCTGGGGAACATGGACTTGCCAGACTTCAGAATCACCTTTACTAGTGTTTCTAGTTTTGGCCTGTCCAATGGAATTTGAGCTTGTCTGGTCATGGTCCTGTGAGCCAATTCCAAATAAAAAGTCTCTTTATCTATGTGAATGTGTGTATAGGCATATTACCTGTTGGTTCTTTTTCTCTGGAGTATATTGATTCAATCAAAATGTTGAATATCAGAGACAAAGAAAGAAACTTAAAAACAATAATTGATGTAACTAATGTACATGGATCATCAGTAAGATTAAGTGACAATTTATCATCAGAAACTAATAGAGGTTAGAAAGCAGTGGAGTGGTAGAGAAAAATAATGAGATGTATATTGTCATGAAATGGGTTTTGATGATACACTTTTAGTAACCAAAAAAAATGTTGAGGCTGGTAAACCCAATCAAAGCTAGCAAGTACTGATTAAGTTAAGTATACATACAATCAGGGTGTTTACTCTGGACTGAAGCCCTGATTAGGTTTTATAACTGTTTTTCCCTATATAAGTATAATAAAAATTAGAGAAGACATTTGACTAGAGAAGAAGATGCTGGACAGTTCTGCTTTGGGATAAAAGTAAGTACTGTTTTCCTATGGAATCTGCCTCAATCTATTTATCACTGACTTCAACAGTTTCAGTTCTGGCAAGTACTCCATGAATCAGATGTGATACAGACTCATTCAATTCCCATTTTATAAATCCTGTCAATTTTCAAACAATTTTCTTATGACAACAACTTAATATCTTTAAATTTTATTGGCTTCTATTTATATTTCCTCCATTTATCTCACCTTTCTTGTACATTTTGGTCAAACTTATTCACAGAAGAGCCTCTATGCCAATATCTTGTGGTTCCTCAACATCTTCCAGTCAGATTAACACCTTCTCTACTTAAGGTCACTACTATTGATAGGCAAGTTTTCTAAGTATCTCTACACCTACTGAATGTTTCTTCATCCTACATGATTCTCCAACAAATTCAACAATTTCCACAAAAGCTATCCTTCCCTGGTCTCCTAGGACACAACCCTCTCCTGGGTTTCCTTTGTTTTCCCTGGCTATGCTTTCTTGGCATTTGAAGAATCTATCTCAAACATTAAACATTGGAAATCCTCAGGACTTGCTCCCAGCCATTCCTATTATTCACCCTCTATACTCACTACCTAGAAAACTTCTTCCAATCCTTTGATATAATATATCATCTCTATTCATAGACACATATCTAAAATCTAAATATCACATCATAGGCATAGATTGAAACAGAAAATTCTGTACCAGTATATTTGAGAAGTTCCTTATCAGCTACTTAGATGGACTTCTGAAAATTATTCTTCTTTAATCATCTGAGTCATAAGGAGTGGACTTAAATGACAACCAAGAGCTTAAACCTTGGAGCAATTTTTGATAAAAATCTCTTCTTTTCTCCTTAAATGACTGCCTGCAATTAATCATGAGTCTAATGAAAATACCAATGAATTCTTCCCTTCTATTTAGACTGTTCTTATTTCTCTCCCTACTCATCTATTATTATCCTGCACTGATTTCTAGACTATTTCTTAGTTATTAGCCCCTCTGATAAGTTTTGTATAATCCTTTCTCATACATGACTTCACTATACTGTCCATAACTAAATATAAAGTTTAATTCTCTGCTAAAATCTTATCTATTAGTTTTATATACTAAGAGAATTTGTAATACAATTATGATTTTTATTAGATTTTATATGCCTTCAGGGAAGGAAATGTAATTTCTTTCAAAACTGCATGGTCAGTCTTTAGAAGAGAGTGTAAGACATCATTGAAGTTCAATTATATATCTGACAAAATAATAAAACCAACTAATTGGGTTTTAGTTTATTCTGTATTATCTCTTTTACTTCTATCTGGCCCCTAATATTTTCACTTCCAAGCCCCTATACCAAGTAACCATCATCTAATTCTTTAAATTCACCAGTCTCATTCTTAATTACTTCATTTCTTTCTTCAGTAAAAGACTTCATTTAAAAACTCAAATATCATATAACTTTTTCTTTCAAATTATTCGATAGGTTTCTACTAGCATTGGAAGGATTTTTTTACCAACTCATAATTTTATGAGGCAGAAAAGCTCAAAATCTTGTTAAATCATTATTGCTCCAAATAGATTATTTTAATTAAAGAATATGAATAAGAAAGAGTTAAAGAAAAATGAAGTATCCCAAAGTATATCACTTCTCTAGTCCTCCTCAATTAAAAGCAAGTATTTATATTGTATCAAGAAAATTACAGAATACTGATCACAGGAACAATTTGCCAGTTGCACTGAATAATTATTGTTCATATACTATATTATTGTTATTTTACACTTATCTGGTCTACTCAAGCTCTTTTTTGGTTGCTATTTCCATGGAATAACTTTTACCAACGTTTTACTTTTAACCTGGTTGTGTCCTTACACCTGAAGTGGGGCTCTTGTAGACATTTTTTTAATCCATTCTATCAGTCTATCTCTTTTGATTGGGGAGTTCAGTCAATTAAAACCACTGTTATTACTGTGAATGCATTACTTACTTCATCTATTTTGTCCTTTGGTTCTCAGTTTCCATACCATTCTATTTTCTGTCATATCCTTTAGTTTACCCTTCTTAATAATCTTCATTACTAAACTCTTCTCCAAATTTCTTGCTCTTATTTTTTCCTTTCAGTCTGCATCACCCCCTTTAGTATCTCTTGTAAATCTGGTGTTTTGTTAATATATTCTATCAGTTTTTGCTTGTCTGTGAAGACTTTTAACTCAGCCTCATTTTTGAAGGACAGCTTTGTGGATACAGAATTCTTGAATGACAGTTTTTCTCTTTCAGTGCCTTAAATATATCATACCACTTTCTTCTTTCCTCCATGGTTTCTGCTGAGAAGTCAGCACTTAATCTTATTGACTTTCCCTTGTATGTGATGCTTTGCTTTTCTCTTGCTGCTTTCAAAATCCTCTCTTTATCTCTGATATTTGTCATTCTGAATAGTGGGTGTCTTGGGGTAGGTCTATTCATATGTATTCCGTTTGGGATTCATTAGTCCTTCTTGGATGTTGATATTTATGTCCTTAATAAGGTTTGGGAAGTTTTCAGTCATTATTTCCTCAGATATTCTTTCTTCCCCTTCCTCAATCTCTTATCCTTCTGGGACACCAATAATGTGAATGTTTGTGAGTTTTGCATTGCCATTCAATTCCCTGAGACTCTGTTCCATTTTTCCAACCTCTTATCTTTCTGTTCTCCTGCCTTTTCCATTTAGATATTCTGTCTTTAAAATAACAAATTCTGCCTTCAAGGGATTCAAATCTGCTCTTATGTGCCTGTTATGCATCTTTAATCACACCCTTCATATCTTTCATTCCCATAAGGTCTGTTAATTTTTTTTGCAGGCTATCAAATTGTTGCTTATGCTCTCCCAGTATCTTCTTAATATACTTTATTTCTTTAGTTGTATTTTCTTTAAATTCTTTGAAGTGCTTTAGGAGAGTTGTGTGATTATCACTGATTGTCTTAAATCTCGTATCTTTTCAGGATATTTGATTTGTTCTTTTGGCTGAGCCATCTCCTTCTGTTTCCTAGTATGGCTTGTAATTTTTTATTGATGTCTCAGCATCTGAATATGTTGATAAACTTACTCTGATGGCCAATTTCCCTCTCTTGTCAATTGTTTTTTATTCACAACTCTTCTTTGATATTTGGTTCATCTTATTCTCAGTATTTAAAATTGTCCAAGTTAAATTTTCAAAATCAGGACAGGGATTCTCTAGTGAGGCAGAGATTTTTTCCCAGGGGTTGGATACAGAGAGCATAGCTTTTGACCATGAAATTTCCAAACCTGCCAGCAGATGGTGTTCATCAATATACCTTTACACAGAGATGTTTGTGTTTCAGTTTTCCTGTGCTGAATCTTCAGATTGGAGATTCAAAGCAGACTCAGCTTGTCAAGCTCACTGAAGAAATGAACCCTGACCTCCCCTCCCTTTCCCTTTGAAACAACTGACAGGGAGGAAGTTGTCTGTTCCCCTCTCAGTCAGCTGCAGTGAGCCAGGGGTTCTTCCCAAGTTTAATATCTTGGTGGTGGGGGTGTGGAGCCCTTCTTGGCTGCTGAAGGGGCTTGGTAACACCAAGCCATTGCCATTTTAGCTTCTTCATCTCTCTGTCCATCCCTCTCCTGGGAGTTGTATAGCACTTTCCTTGTGACCCCCAAAGCAGGTCCCCCAGACACCTTTTAGCTCTTTCTCCATTCTTTTTGTAAGAGCATTTGCTTTGCCTGTTAGTCATTCTCCATCTTCCCACAATCCAGAAGATGGACATTTGCATTTACCATGACACTCTAACCCTGAAATCTACTAGCTGACTGACATCTCCACTCCAGTCCACTTAACTGCAATTAAGCCTGCTCTCAATAACTGAGGGCACAACCATTTCTATGATATCTTACCCTGAAAAAAAATCTAAAACTCATTCCAGTCTCCAAAAACTTTTTCTAATGCTTTTCAAGCAAAAGTTTTTTTTAAAAAATCTCACCTACATTAACTGTATTTTCCAAAAGACATTTCCCATCTCAAGAAATGAAGTCCTTCAGCAAATGTACTCAAAGTGATCCATTCATTAATTGTTAGTTGAATCATATATTACTTATAGGAAAACAAATAATGAAACTATAGTCTCTTCTAGGAATCCCTAATATTTGGAAGGTTGTATTGTTTCACAGTCCTCAGGACATCTTCTATATCTGATTTGATGTGACAGTCTAGATGGCATTTCCTTTTGTGGTAGTAAAATTTGTGCACTCTAGAACCTTATAACGTACTTTTTCCTTGAATATAAAATTTCAGCACAAACATTTCTCTTTATTTTGAGTCACACTGATCCCTCAGCAAGACAGAATGTTGGTAAATCCTTTTAAGGCCTTCAACTAATTGGATGATACATCACTCATTGCTGATGACAATCTTCTTAGTTGATTGTAGATGTAATCAGCCATCATTAGAAGATCCAGAGCTCCTTAAATGAGGAAATTTTAATAAGCACATTTGCCAGCTGTCAATAATGTGGTTAGTGTAGGAAAATCACTGTTTAATTGTCTTGTACTTTTGTGGAGGAATGTAAAGGATCAATCAATGGATGCCTGGTGGAGCCATTAATTAAGATTGGAGACCAGAGTTGGTTTAATGTTTATGTTATGGGAAATAGGTAATGTTCTGACATATTATCCATTTAGGTGCATATAATTAAGCATGGAATGATTTATACCTCAGAAAAGGATTCCAGTCAAGTGTTTTGTCACTTCCAGTTCAGAGACTGGGGTGGAAGAAATTGATATCAATTAAATAAATGTGTAAGCATTTCAGGAGAATGTATCAAAAAAGAGAATAGGGCCTAGGATTTAGTTTTCAGTTTTTTCTGATAGTGTTCTAAATTGTTATTTGCAGAAAACAGGGAAAAGGAGTGACTAGAGTAGTTTGAAAACAGTCAGAAGTTTAAGATGTGAGAGAAAGCAAGAAAAAAGGAGCCCCACAAACATCGATCATGGTTCAATTCTTTAGTTTCAAGTAAGGGTTTTTCTATGGGAAGATTATTGTTGACATTAGCAAGCAAGACTTATTTATGATGAATTAATGTTCATATTTTTAAGTCAAAGGGTGAGTGGGGTGTGAGGAAATGGTAACTGAACTTTCATTTCTATAGTGAATAGAGAGGAATAGGAGAGCTGCTACTTGAAGGAAAGTAGGCTAAAAGAATGTTCTCATTTCAAGATGGAAGAGACAAAATGAGGTTAAATGATTGTGAAAAGAGGGAGAAGCTTCAGTTAATTGAGATTAAATTTATGATCATTTATATACTTACCAAGAAAAGAGGAGAGTAAGAATTCAATTTGAGAATTGGACTCAGCCAGCGGTAATATGACTGGTCAATTTAACAGAAGAGAAGGAGTAGCTTATGTGTGAGAATGCAAGGAATATTTGAAGATATTATGGTATTAAAGGGCAATTGGTCAAATTACATGATCCATCTGCTTAGTAGGAGGTGATTCAATCTTTTAAAAGTGATGGGTACTGTAAGAATGTGTGAACTTCAAAAGACATGGAGAAGATTCAACGTATTTATGGAGAGTGGAAGGATGGTTTAATTAGCAAAACAGTAGAGTTGTCAGATATATTTGATAACCACTAGGAGTTGTGACTCTGTCTTTATACCACAAGCAATATCTTAGTCATTCGCTGTGTCAGATGCAATTGTAAGAAAATATAGGTATGCGGCATGTGTATTGGTAGATGTAACAATTGTAAGATGCTCATAAGAAAAATTAAAATAATGTTCTTTATATGTATCTGTTTAAATGATTAAATGTGGGTTAAAGTAGGCAGTAATAATAAGGATAGAGTCAGGAGAGAGGCTGATGTTTTGCAAGAGGTATAAGCACAGTGGATGTTGGTGAATATGGGCATGATGAGTAATCACGGAATAACCAAATAGAGTTGGTTGTAATTACAGGTTGTGGCCTCTGATCATTGATGTGACATGGGACATTCCAGGTAAAACTTGGATATACTGTGTAATGCTCCAGTAATTTAAGCTTGGCAGATAGGCAAAGCAAAATTCAAATACTATCTTTGTCATTTTCTAGCCATGTAATTTTATCATGCTACTAAAATTTTCTGAACTCCTGATCCTGTCCTTTTTTATACTGGTAAATAAATTATAATCAACTGGACTATTTTTGAATACTATAAGTGAATCTATGTCACATTTATTATACTTTTTCTTTTTTCTATAATTCAGGAACAAGTGGGTGTTTTCATCTGTTTATAACACATTATCATCATTTACCCATGAAATAAAATTAATTGTTAACAAGGTTTTAAGGGGACAATTTTTAGTTTATAAATAATTAGTACTTTCATATATATTGTATGCAGGGGTGTTGCAGCTAAAGAAGATTAATATAGGACAGGATTTCATAAGGATTTTCCTAAAATATCAAATAGAACAAAGAGATATTTCCTACACCAATCCATTCTATATTTTCTGACACCATTTATATTATGTACTTCTGCTAATTTTTAATAATGGCTGCTTATGGACTAGGTTTGGAAGATGGGTGACATTCATCCCTCTATCTGATCTAAGTCCTTAAATGTATTAACTGCATTATGAATTACAATTTTAGCTTGCATGAAGGGGATAAAAGTCTATTGGGGAAACATTTAAAAGACAGCATTGAGGGAGTAATATTTCTAGAAATCTTATATGAGGAAACCAAAATGATTTAGGCAAGTCTATAAAAGTGGCAGGGACTGAGGTTAGAGCAGGAAGTAAGTGTCCAGAGGATTGGGAGGGATATTGGAGAAATAAAGCCAGTTCATGACCCAGTAGTACTTAAATCTGAGAAATTCCATAGTGTTCATCTGTTGGTGGAAACAAAAATCCACATGTGGCATGAGTTAGTGATACCTATATTTTGGAATCGGGTAGAGATTTTAACATTAGAAAACTATGGGCTATTTAACATAAAATTCAATGGTTTTCACATTCAGATATGTAATATATCTGTATTAATATTTTATATTTAGTTACAGTAGCCATTGTCCTATTATTTATGACACTGGGAAGTCAGAGTCTGACCCCTGTTTTTCCTGAAGCATGCTACATGTTTCTGTTGGTTGGTTGCTGGGATACTTCCAGATAAATATTTGAATATTCATGATTGGTGGCTCTGGAAATTGTGGACAAGTCTGAATCTCATGGATTCTTTCTCCATCCTCAGCATTTCTTCTTTTTGTTTGGCCTGAGAGTGAAAAATCAGAAGAATACATCTCACAGCCTGACTATTGACAATGCATCCAATGGTAAGTGAAGATTACTATTTCTACTGAAATTACATCCCTATTGCCAGACCATGAGCAGATTTCTCCTAATATTCTGAATAATCTAAGCACACTCAGTAGATATTCAAAGATCTGAGAACCATGTAAGTGTGCCCAGGGCCCTGAAATAATTATGGTTTGTCATGTTCTAAGGATCAATGTCCTTTCCAATATTTATATTAATTTTTCCAGCCTAAATTAAGGCTTTGTATTCAGATAAGAGATTTAGCCTGTGTACGTGGTGGGGAAATAATTCCCTCATTAACCTTGCATGTGGCAGTAATGTGCTTAGGATTGTGGTGACAAAATGTGTTAATGGTGAGTAAGAGCACAGTTTGATAATCCAAAGGGGAAAGAGATGCTTTAGGTGAGTTCAATCAATCCAGTGTTAAAAGCACAAAGGTCAGGGCTGTTTAGTATTCAGAGGAGAACAAGACAGTTATGCCAGAGAACACAATGAAAATATTTTGTTTATTTCCTCCAGTAGCAAACATCTTAAATTGTATATACAAAGAATGTATTTTTGCATTTTGAAAAGATGTGTGAAATTCTCAACAACACCTTATCCCTAATCAACCATTTCCCTCTTTATAAATAACCTTTATGCAAATTTGATAAATGAAAGCACATCAATAGGGAAATTTTTTCACTTGACATTGGCTGTTCATAGTGGGAAAAGTTTATTATTTAAGTAAAATTGAAGGTCCTTTGAAAATTTTTGAAGAACTGGAAAGAACTGAACACATAAAGAAGCTAACTCTATCTTTCAACTGATTGACAATGATAACTTAGATTTGAAGGTCCATGGTAAAATTAAGTATGGCCTCCTAGAACCAGGAGAAGTCATGTTAGGTTTGTAATTCAGTATAGCATTTCAAGGGGGTCCCTGCTTATGGTGTTGGCCTGCCTAACCTTATATCTTATAATTAACACCCGAGTTTTATAAAGAATGAGGAAGAACATAATGATCCTAAGATTTTTATACAGCTTGTGACGTTCTGCAAAATGCTATACATTCCTGCAAGACTTTTTGCTTTTTAAATGAATAATAGACCTATCCCTTGTACTTAATCAGTGTTTGTTATACAAGAAGTACTTTACACATTAGATCATTTATCTGTCCAAACACATAACAGTTTGTTAAACCATTTCATAGATTGGTAAATTGAGGTCATTGCAAGGGGTTGGAAGAAACAAACCCTAGTCATGGTTGTAGTGGATCAGATCACAGATGTTTCTTCCATTGTGATGAGTCTGTAGATTTATATGAAATTGGAGAAGAGTGCTTTTAGTACAATTTGGAAAGTACAAATTTTCTAATCATGATTTTCTAATTTATGAAAATCATAAATAACGATTTGTCATGCAATAGCCAAATTATATCTTATGGCAACTCATGTGATATTGTCTTCATAAATTTACATAAGATACACCATGTTGCATAAGTTACATAATGAAACTTTATGTATTGAGTTTGTGAAAGTCTCAGCAAGTATATCTGCTATATAGATACCATGTCAGCATGTAGAATTATCTAACAGGAATCACAAACATAGTTTGAGCTTTCTAACCACATAGAGCCTCCATTCTTCAGCTCTGTCCTCAAAACTATTTTTCTATGGCTTTGGTGGAAATAGCCCTGTCTGAATTTGAATGTCTGTGATGTTTGAGGAAGTAGTGACCTTCAAAGATGTAGCTATAGACTTCACCCAGAAGAGTGGAGAATTATGGACACATTCCAGAGAAAGATCTTCAGAGAGGTGATGCTGGAGACTGTTGATAATCTGGTTTCCATTGGTGAGTCTCACAAAATTTATTATTTATTTATTAAGTAACTAGCTTTATACTTATCCATATGATTGTCTTTCTGTCTAATCTATGTCCTTTATTCTTTATCTATTCAACAATATCTGGAAGAGCTTCCTAATATGATATTCCAATCTCTACCCTTATCCTTTCATAACACTTAAAACTATCTGAAAGAAATTTAATTCTTCACTTTTTATTTATCATGAATTTTACACCAGTGGAATCCAAACTTCCTGATTAAAATTTCATACAATTATTTCTACTCAATATCCAATACTGAGAAATGTGCTGAGAACTCAATGTATGTTATTTAATGGATATATATATTGATTAAATATTATCTAAGTAATTACTATGCTTTAGGGACAATGTTTGTATTTCACAACAAAATAGAAAAGTAACAGGCATACATATTTCCATATATAACTAGTATTTATTTTTGGTGGTCCTTATGTTTATTGGATTCTGTTTAATAGTATTTTACAACCACTATGGAAACACTTTTAGCTTTCTTGGAAAGAGTGAATATACTGCAGTATTTGAACTTGAGCATGGTCCTCAATGAATACATATCCTTACTTCTTATGGCAAATGGCCAAACATCTTTTGCTGTTGAAGTATTGTCAATATCCTGTAGTCAATGTGTGTTTCCCTGTGCTGACCTTCAATGTTTACTTTATAATTCTTCTTAGCCTGTCCTAGACTTGAAGACAGTGCACTATTATAAGCAAATAATTCCAAATCTATTGTATCTCTTTCCCATAAAAAGAGTATCAACTCTGCAAATCAGATGTGATTTCCCAGTTGGAGCAAGGAAAGGAACTGTGGAAAGAAATGTTAGGATTTCTCCAAGACCAGAGATCAGGTGAGCTCCAGGAATCTGTGCTTTTGTACAAGGAAGAGTTTGGGGAAAATTAGTAGATCCATGAAAATATCAATGGAAACTTTCCATGAGTGCTATTCTCTTAAATGTTGGCAAGAAAAAAGGGCAAGAAATCCTCAAATCATGTCATTATTCCTTGCATGTATTAATCTCTATTATAGTATCCATCTATCATTGTCTTTGGCTTTAGGCAAAGGAATATTAATATACAAATTGCAGTTAAATTTTCACTTAATACCCTTGCCATGATCCTCAACTTTGAACATTATCCTCACTTTATTTCCACAATATTCCATCTTTTACAAGTAAAAGCATTCATTCCCTATCTAATTGATAATATTTGAAATGCATCACCTCCACATTGGGGTTTTTCAAATTTTTCATTCTGTTAATTCTGCTCTATTCATGTGGATTTTTCCCCCAATCATTTCAGGCAAAGAATGTTACCTTGAAAAACAAGAAATTATGTCCATGTAACATATCTGCAAGGACACATCCATCACCTTGTCAATGTAAGTTTCATGGGTCTGAACACTGGTCATCTGAATTGAGACCTGAGAAAAGAATAAGTAAGGAATTCAGAGCAATCAGCTTACTGTAATTAAAGTAATGATTGGGCACTGTTCAAGCAAAAAAGTTTTGGAAAGTATAAATTGAGGGTAATATTAATTTAACCTCAAAACCATAACATGAGGTAGTATAAAAGGTTAATGCATAGACATGAGCATATACCTAGTCTTTGTAATATGAAGAAGTTTTCAAAACTAATTAAATAGCTCTGAAATTAAGATGCTGCAAAAGAGAAAATATGTTCATGCAAGAGAATAATACATGTTAATGTAAAAAATGTAAAAAATTTTAATTGGAGACTCACTGAATGATTAGTCTAGAATTCTTACATAGAGAATTGACTTGAATATTTGTGAGTGAATTTTTAACAGTATCTCTTCTCTTTCCCAACAGAAGAGTTCTCTAAATATTGAGGATGCCTTTGAATATAATGACTTGGGACAAGATTTCATTCACAGTCACACAATAACTCAATATGGGGGAATAAAGCCCTATATCAGAGTAAAATTTTTTGAAGTCCCCAATGATGAGCCATCCTTCAATCAATGTACACAAATTCACGCTAAAAGTAAATCATATAATTGTTATCTTTGTAGGAAATCATTCATTCATATTTCTAACCTTAAACTACATGAAAGAACTCACACTGGAGAAAAACCTTATCAATGTCATCAATGTGGGAGAGCTTTCAGAAATATTTCTGCTCTGAGACAACATGAGAGAACTCACACTGGAGAGAAACCTTATGAATGCCATCAATGTGGGAAAGCCTTCAGTAATATTTCGGCCCTTAAATAGCATGAAAGAATTCACATGGGAGAAAAGCTTTATGAATGCCATCTATGTGGGAAAGCTTTCAGTTGAAGTACTGTCCTTAGACAACATGAGAGAGAATTCACACTGGAGAGAAACCTTATGAATGTCATTTATGTAGGAAATCCCTTGGTAGTATTTCTGCCCTTAGATACCATGAGAAAACTCACACTGGAGAGAAACCTTATGAATGTCATCTATGTTGGAAATCCTTCAGTCAAAGATCTACCCTTAGACAACATGAGAGAACTCATGCTGGAGAGAAAATTTATGAATGTCGTCTATGTGTGAAAGACTTCAGTCAAAGTTCTGCCCTTAGAGAACATGAAAGAACTCACAATGGAGTGAAACCTTATGAATGTAATCTTTGTGGGAAAGCCTTCAGTGAAAGTTCTGTCCTGAAAACACATGAGAGAACTCACACTGGAGAGAAACCATATGAATGCCTTCTATGTGGGAAAACGTTCAGTCAAAATTCTCACCTTAGAAAACATGAGACCACTCACACCAGGAGAGAACACTTACGAATGTCATCTATGTGAGAGAGACTTCAGTCAATATTATAGCCTTAGGCAACATGAAAGAACTCATACTATAAATGTAATGAATACAGAAGAGTCTTCAACCACAGTTCTATTGTTTAAACAAATGATAGCATCTACAGAGGTGTAGAATTCTATGTCAATGTAATGAACACAAAATGCCTTTATTTGTAATTTAACCTTTAAAAATGTGAGTGAATTACAATTTGAAGAACCTGACATCTATTGTGATCTAGAGAACATTTAAGATGAACTCCTTAATATGGTTCAGTTTCTATTTTTCATTCAACACTAAACTAAATTATAATGATGGGTGAATCTGGAAATAACTTTGAGTTTTAAGTGAAAGATGCACAATACAAGATGAAGCCCATATTGGTCATATATTGTTAATTTGTATGTGATTAATAGAATATGTTTAAATAAGCAGACTATTTGTCCATAATGTCTGGTGGTGCATACATTTCCCCCTTTGAAATGCTGTTGGTGCTATAAGTTAAATGGAGTATGAGTTAATTTAAATATGAGAAGGAAAAATAATATTTTGGGTAGCTGGGTATGAAAAATCCCCACAATATTGAGTAAAGGAATAGGATATTCCCTACAATAGAAATTAGTTGCTATGTGACTTCTGGTAAAAATGCAGAGATATCTCAGTGGATGAGCAGGTAGAAGATCATTTAAGATAAGAAGTCCTAATTTTCACAAATGAATTAGAACTAAGATAGGGTACACATCCTCATTCATTCATTAACATAATACTTATATTTTTAATCTATTTTGTGTGTTTCCATCCAAATTCCCACTCTTTGTGCAGAAGAAATAACACTAATATTCATATGCCTTGGAAAAAGAAAGAGATCCCCAGGAAGTGTACACATGTTGGAAGCTAAAGATGGATGAGGTTTGGATAGGGTAAAGGCAAGAGATATATGACAATTTTGGGTCCTTTTCAGATAAATTATTTCAATACCTTATACTTATCAGGGTTCTCATATGTTCCAGAACCTGATTATTCTGGTAAGTAAGTTGTAAAATATACAATGTCTCCACCTTTACAGCATTTATGCCCTAGTAGAAATGAAACAGAAATAAACAAGAAAAATAAAATGTGTGAGATTCAAGCATGACCTAGGATTCTGGACATTTCCATGCTCAGAGTCCCACAATGTTCTAAAACTAACACTGTCTTTAACAGCAGTAACAGTAGCACTGATTTCTTTGAATTCTCCTAATGATACCTGCCTCCCCACTAGAACATTATGCTCTATTACCCACCTCTATCTCCTATGTTCACAACCTACCTAAAATTTTTCAGTAGGTTATTTGATACCTGAGTGTATTGTAGCAACTCTTAAGTACAAGCCTTATATAAGGATATAAAACATGTCTTTTTTTCCTTCTTCTTTGAATACCTGGCCTATGGAGACTGGATTCAATTTTTTTTTCTTCTTTGAATACCTGGCCTATGGAGACTGGATTCAATAAGTAAAAAAGGTTGTGAAAGTATTTTTTATTAATCATTCCCTGTCCCTTATTCTGATCACAGCTACTTGGTTTCAATCAACACTGGGAAGTAAGAATCATGTGCATGAATTATTTGAGTTGGGAAGTTCTAGTCACATAGAAAAATCGGTTTCTCATCTGAGAAGGGTCTTCTGGTTAAGGCAATAGTCATTAGCTCCATTTCTCCTAGATCTCTCACTTGTAAATAAAATATTTGGAAATAATCATGGAAATAAACAAATATGGAAAGAATTTAAAATATGGAAGAAATTGAGGACCATAGTGACTTGAGAACTACATGAACTGCTACTTCATGTAGAAGTGAGTTTCTTGGCTTTCTTTATTAGCTACAATACATCCTAGACAGGGTGATGCAGAAAGAGATGCATAGCCAAAGATCTGAGATTCCATTCTCCATCTGGAAGAAACAGTTCTCTCTTGATAATGTATGAGTGACTGAATAAGTAGCTTATTTTTCTTCCCTACTCAACAGAAGCAGGTAATATTACAGCCCCTGACAGGCTAGGTTCAAGGCACTGAGGCTCCATAATTTAAACATCCATGACTGATTAAAATCATGCAATTTGGGCTGGTAAGTACTCTACTTTTTTGACACCTGTGTTACCAGTGAGGCCCAAGGCAAGGCTTAAACCTCACACCCAAACACTATATATAGTAGATTACAATTACCAGGGGATAATGATTCATGGAATGTGGAAGACTGAATAATGGCCTCATGGTCCCCAAAATATCCAAGATATTCAAGTCTTAATCCTTTGGATAAGGGATATACCTAATATAGGAAAAGGGCCTTTGTAAATGTGAATAAGATAAAGATGAGATTATGATGTTATTCTGGACTATACCAGTGGTACCTAACTTCAATACAAGTGTACTTACAAGAGGGGCTTAGAGGTAGACTTGAATGCACAGAAGAGAAACATTATATAACAATCACAGCAGAGAGATTTCCAGACCTTATACTGTAGGCTTTGAAGATGTTGAAAGGGATCAAGAGCCAAGGAATGCTGGCAGCTACCAGAAGCTGAAAAAGGCAAATAATGAAAGTTAAGAGGCTTGAAAAGGAAATGGATTTTCCTTACAGCCCCAGATGGGGTGTGTCCCTTCTGGCTGAAACATTGGTTTCAGACCATACCAGATTTGGACTTATGACCTTCTGAACTGTTACAAAATAACTTCTGACTAATAAATAATGTAGTCATACAACACCAAAATTCTATGAAAAATGAATAATATCTTCAGTTATCTTCTTTAGAATGCCACTTCAAAATACCTGCTCTTCACAATAATGCTTATGAAAAAGGTTAAATTTCCCTTAGAAAACAAAATTTCCCATTAAACAACATCACCGATTTACAAAGCAACATTTTTTTTATGTATAAATATATTTTAAGTCAATTCTTACTTACAAGAATAGTTTTTTTAAATTTTGTGGTAAAATTCACATAACATATAGTTAATAATTTTACAGTGTAGAATTCAGTGGCATTTAGTACTTTCATAATGTTGTACAGCCATCACTTCTTTCTGGTTTTAAAATATTTTGTTTATGCCAAAGGTAGCCTTGTACCAGTTAATAACCCATTCCACAACGCTCCTCCCTGCCCCTGACAACCACTATTCTGCTTTCTGCCTCTATGGATTTACCTCTTTGGAATATTTCATAGAAACTGAATCATGCAATATGTGATCTTTTCCATCAGGCTTCTTTCACTTATATTTTAAATTAATCCATGTTGTAAAATATTTCATTACATCATTAGTTTTTATTGCAGAATAATATTTCCCATTGTGGTTATGTCTCATTTTATTTTTCCATTCACCTATTGATGGACATTGGGGTTGTTTACAACTTATGTCTATTTTGAATAGTGCTGCTATTAGCATTCATGTAAAAGTATGTCTTTGATATCTGTTTTTAATAGTTTGGGCTATATATCTGCGAGTGGGATTTCTTTAGCAGTTGATGATTCCAAAATTGTTTGAGAAACACCAAAATGCTATCCATAGTAGCATCCCTATTTTCATTCCTATCAGAATAAAATTAGGGTCCAAATTTCTTCATATCATTCCCAACATTTGTTAATTTCCTTTTATAATAATTTTACTTTACATAACTTTGTCATAGAAATGTATTGCTTTATTAGAGAACATCATTGAGATATAATTTACAGAAAATAAATCCATACTGTTAAAGTGAGCAATTCAATGATTTTTGGTATATTGACAGATACGTACAACCATCACCACTGCATTTTGGAGCTTTTCCTTCACCTCAAAACACTAAACCCTACACTGACAAAGCCAAATGATGGGAAAATGTGGATAAACAGGAACTCTCATTTTTTGCTGGTGGGAGAGCCAAATGTTACTGGCAGTTTGGAAGAACCTGGCTGTTTCTTAACATAGTAAACAAGCAATCATACTCTTAAGTTTTCCCAAATGACTTGAAAATGTATGTCCATGAAGAAGTCTGAACAACTAATGTTTATAGGTGCATTGTTAATAATTGTCAAAAATTGGAAGCAACCAAGGTATCTTTGAATAGATTAATGATAAACATATTCTGGTACTTCCATACAATGGAGTAATAGCATTATTCAGCAATAAAAAGAAAGGAACTATCAAGCCACAAAAATCATGGAGGAATCATAAATACATATTGCTGAGTGAAAGAATTAAATACAAAAAGCCACATGCTGTGTAATTCCAACTATATGACATTTAGGAAAAACCTAAGCTATAAATATCATTGAATAGTGGTAGTTGACAGTGGGTTGGGGTGGAGGTGGACATATGGATGCAGTACAGATTAGACAGTGAATATATATTATAAGATAATTTAGTGGTGGATACATTATATTATGTATTTGTCAATACCCATAGAAATGTGCAACACAGAGCCAAACAACATGTAATCTATAGATTTTAGTTAATAGTAATATATCAATATTGGTCCATCTACTAGACAAATTAGCTATACTAATGCAATATGCTAATAATAGAGAAAATATGTAGGGGGAGTAGAGGTATATGGGAATTCTGTAAAAATTCTGCTCAGGTTTTCTGTAACCATAAAAATGCTTTAAAAAAGCTTATTAATTGAAAAATGAAATTTTATGTTCTACCTCTTCATACTGTATTCTTCCTCAGACCTAAACAACCAATAATCCACTTTCTGTCTCTTTATAGTTTCCTATTCTCAACTTTCTGAATGTCTCCTTTCACTTAACATAAAGATTTCAACACTATTCCATATTGTAGAAGTGTCAGCAATTATTCATTTTTATGGCTAATTCATATTCCAGTGTATGGCTTTATCACATTTTGTATATCCATTCAACAGATGGTTAGCATTTCTGTTGTTATGACATTTAATAACAGGAGAATTATAAAATATACCAATATTTGCAAGACATTTTTATGGACATGTGTTTGAATTTCTCTTGTGTATAAGGACTGGAATTGTAGGGTGACCATATGACTCTATGCTTTATAACTTGAAGAACATATAGACAGCTTTCCAAAGGATTTTCACCATTTTACATTGCATACTGAAATAATTGAGTGCTCTCAGTTGTCCATATCCATAACAACACATGATACTTTTTGAATTTTTTATTGCAGACATCCTAGTGGTTGTGATGTCCTATCTCATTGTGGTTTTTGTTTGCAATTCCCTGATGACTAAGGATGTCAATCAACTTTTCATGTGTATATTGTTCATTTGTATATCTTCCTTAGAAAAATATCTACTCACAACCTTTTATAGTTCTGTTATACTTTTTATTGTAGTAACATATATAAAACCAAAATTTTCCCATTTTAACTTCTTTCAAGTGTACAATTTAGTGGTACTGATTACATTTAAAATATTGGGCTACAATCACCAATATCTAATTCTAAACCATTTTTATTCTCAGAAAGAAACTGAAACCGTTAAGCAATAATTCCCCATTCCTTTCCTTTCACCCCCCCACCATTTTTAAACTTTAGTATTTGTCTCTATGAATGTTCCATGTTTTTCATAAGAGAGATCATATGATATTTGCATTTTTGTAACTGGAGTATATTACTCAAAATGATGTCTCCAAGATTTATCCATGTTGTAGCAGGAATCAAAATTTCATTCTTTATATGGCTGAATTCTAGTGTATGCACATATCACATCATTATCCATTCACCTGTAGATTAATACTTTGGCTGCATCCACATTTTGGCCATTGTAAATAATGCTGCTATAAACATTTGTGTACAAATATCGGTTCATATTCCTATTTTCAAGCCTTTTGGGTCTATACCAAGAGTATGATTGCCAGATCATATGGTGCCTTGTGTTCAACTATCTGAGGTAATAAGTTAATTGTAAAATTGTATAATTGAATAGTGTTCATGGCAACACATTATAGTGACTATAACTAACACTGGTGATTTATAAATGAGATTGTGGTTGAAAGGGCTAGACATATCTGACATTTATGATATGTAAATGTCAATGGAAAGGAAACTAGAGAATAATCTAGGGTATGTGTAACAGTAATTTTAGTGGTGAATGACTGTGGTTATTAGTATAAACATAATGTTCTTTTACAAAATGTTAAGAATATGGTGAAATGTGAGAAAATTATAACTAATATAACTTATGGACAATAGTTAAAAGTAATATTGTAATATTTTTGAAGCAATGGCAAAGAAGATATATCAATTCTAAAAGACAACCATTGGATGATAAAAGGGGGTATGGGATTTTTTCTTTTTGGTGTAATGAAAATGTACTAAAATGGACTGAGGTATGAAAGCATAACTCTGTGATGAAGGTTAAAGCCACTAAGTGCACACTTTGAATGGATTGCACAAAACACGGGGTATTATAACACACAGGGAAACCAGTGGTTGAGGATGCACTGTGGTTAATAGTACAAATATGAGAATATTCTCTTATGAACTATAACACATGTAAATTATTAATATAGGATGTTATAATTGAGTGGGTTGGAGGAAAAATACACCAAATATATGATATGGGCTAGTTAATAGCAATATTTTGACAATGCTATTTCATAATTTGTAACAAAAGTTTCACAACAATGCAAGGTATTGATGGTGGGGTGATTTATGGGAACCCTGTATGATGCTCTGCATGTTTGTTTATAAGTTCACAACTTTAACTGTGCACTTATTGTTTATGTACCTGTATGAAAGAGATACTTCAATAAAATTTTATAAAATATATACTTCAGTGTGTATATCCACAAAACCAGAACACTCTCCTAGAAAACCCAAAATCAGGAAGTCAACTTTGCTTCAATGTTGTATTCCCATTCACAGACCCCTTCAACTTTTACCATTTTCCCACCCTTTCCAAACTGTCTCAAAAAACCCTTTCCAAACTGTCAACTTTATCCAGTCAGCTTCAATATGGAACTCCTCCTGAGAGGTTCTTTCATTTTCACATCTTTGATAAATTTAAGGAGAACAAATGACACAAGCCTGGGTCTTCCCAGTGTTTCCTCTTGAGATTTATGCCCTACTTCCCAGTAGGAACCCATCCTGAACCTATGCTTTCATCAGTGCAGCCCATCAAGAAGGCTATGAGATCCACTTGCCTCACCCTCTGGTAATGTGAACTCAATAACGTGATGCAATTTTTCTCAGGTTCCTCCACATGCAAAAACATATTTTCACTTCATAATGAATAACCATTTATGAGGGTATATTCTAAGATTATATCAATATTGTGGCCCCATCTATGGCAGTTTGATATCATTTATGAATTCCAAAATGATATTGAATATGTTTGTAATTGAGCAGTTCCTCTGGGTGTGATACCCTTTGAATGCATTAGAGTCCACTGGCATGTCTTGATTAAATTACCTGTTAGGATTTGGGATTCAACCGTGTCAATAAGGCATGACTCAGGAGTGAGTCCCTGCCCCCTTTGTAGACTAATATAAATGGACACTAACTCAAGAATACAAACAGAAGAAGATACACAGAAGAAGAGAGAGAACTTTGTCCATTTTGACCCTGGGGCCCTGGAGAGAGCTCTCATTCACCTGATAGTTTAGACCATGTGAAGAGACCAGAGCAGCTGAGAAGCCCTGAGAGACAAGACCTATGCCAGCTTGCAGCTGAGGTCAGGAAGAAACTGGGTCCATGGAGCTTCAAGAGGAAGAGGAAGCCTAATAATGAGAGACCATGCAAAGATCAGCAATTATATTGTTTCAACATGTGGTGACTTGACTTTGGTGAGAAATTACCTCTTATGGTACCATTAGTTGGACTCTTTAGAGCCTTGTAATTGTAAATTTTTCCAAATAAATACCCTTTATAAAAACCAACAGATTTCTGCTACTTGACATCAGCACCCCTTTGGCTGACTAATACACCATCCATCATCCACCATCCTTTTGTATATATCAACCACCACTCTGATGGTTGCCAAATATTGATTTTTTTCCACTTCCATTTCCAACACTGCTTCTATATTGGCATTCTACCTTACAAAGGACTTGATTACTCCCTGTTTATTTGTTACAGCACTAATGATTAATGTATTCTATTTTATTCAATATGTTCTTACCTGTTATTATTTATTTTAATGCTCAAATCACACCAGATTGCACTAGTGTGATCTCCTTCAAGTTGATTCAGTGAAGTCCCAAGTAAGTCATCAGTATTTGGTCTAGGTGGGATTCAAGAAAGTGTATTAAGTTATTCCTGACATCTTATTCCAAATTACATGCCATGTCACAGGTCCTATTTCTTTCATCCAGTGTTCTGGGCAACTATTGAGTATTTTAAATTCACCAATACCCTCCTAAATTTTCTCTGTTCCTTATATCAATGCATCCTAAACCTGAAGAATTCTCTTAGACACAAATATCTTATCATGTCATTCTCTTTTAACTCTGTCAATGAGTTCCCACTCTCCTTAGAATAAGGACCATAGAGCTTACAATGGCCTTCATACTCTGATTGCTTCTTTCTGCTGCCCTCTGCAGTCCAGTCCAACCAACTGCATAAAGTCCATTTTGCTGTCAGTTCCTGCAAAGAACAGTCTGTTGTTACTAGGATTTTGCACATTTTCCCCTTAAGACCAATTCATATCCCAAGCAAATTGCCAAGACTTTGCCCAGTTAAGTCCTTAAGGTTTCAACTAATGTGTTATTTCCAAGAGGTTTGTCCCACCTCAACAAATGAAGTCCTTAGATATTATGTACACAAGTTAACATTGTCATTTTTAACTTTAAATTATTTCTTCTAAACTAGACTTTAATTCCACAGGGCAGAGGATTGATTGCTTTATTTGCCTGTATAAATCCATTCATTGACAAATCCTTGACTCAAGAGATCATGATTCCCTTAAGAATGTTGTATCATGGCCAGACTGGAAAGACAAATGTAACATAAATATATGAGTAACATAAAAAATAGAATACGTGATTACCTAAAATACCTGCTTTAAAAAATATGCACTGAAATTGATTTTCAGAGCAATGAATTTTTAAAAGTAAATATTATAAAGAAGGCAAGTTCTGTTTATAGTAATTGGATCATGTTATCAAAGATACCTAATCTGTTGGCACAGTTGCTTACAGTGCTCTCTTAAATCCCATTTTATTTCTGTAAGGTTGTTAGAAATGTCACCACTTTCACACAAACTTTAGTGAATTGACTCCTTTCTCCTTTATTCTTATTCAGTATAGCTGTAGATTTTCAATTTTGTTGATCTTTTCAAAGAACCAACTTTTAGTTGTATGTTTTCTAGTCTCTAATCTCTGCTCTAGTCTGTTTCCTTCCTTCTACCAGCTTTGGATTTACTTTGCCCTTCTTTTTGTATTTCCTTAGGATGTAAAATTATGTTATTGATTTGAGATGGTTATTCTTTTCTAAGATAGATGTTTATTGCTATAAATTTCTCTAATACCTATGTTTTCAGTGCATCCTATAAGTTTTGATAAGTTTTGTATTCATTTCAGTTTATCACAAAGTGTTTTCTAATTTCTCTCATGACTTCATCTGTGACTCATTGGTTGATTGTGTTGTTCATTTTCCACATATTTGTGGAACTTTCCAATTTCCCTCTATTATTGATTTCTAGTTTGATTCCACTTTGGTCAAAGAAGATACTTATGATTTCAGTGTTTTTATATATGTTGTGGGGTAACTTATAGTCTATTCTGGGAATGTTCCACATGTACTTGCAAAAAAAATGTATATTCTGCTGAATATAGTTGGTTTACTGTTGTTTACATCCTCTCTTTTCTTATTGATCCTCTGTCTTGTTTTTCTATATATTTGTGAAAATGGGCAATTGAACTCTCCAACTGTTATGGTAGAACAATTTCTCCCTTCAAATCTGTCATTTTTTCCCTACATATATTTTGGTGCTCTGTTGTTCCATGCATATATGTTTATGATTATTATGTTCTTGAAAGATTGACCCTTTCATAGATATATAGTATGTTTATTTGGCTTTTGTCACTGTGTTTGTTTTAATTTTGTCTGATATTATTCTAATAAGCCTAACTCTCTTTTGGTTATTTGCATGCAGTATCTCAGTATTGTTTCCTATTCTTTCATTTTCAACTTCTCTTGGCCTTTGGTTCTAAAGTCGGTCTTTTACAGGCAATAAATGGTTGCATCAACTTTTATCCATTATGCCAAATTCTGCTCTAAGTACTTACTTTAAATGAAAAAGCATTAAACTAAATAATTAGAGCAGAGATTGACATCATGATAAAATTACTTAAAATGAAAGACTTAAAACTGCCATTTTTGTTTTCTATATGCATTTTTGGTTATTTAATTCCTGCATTTTTAATTGGTATTTTGTAGTTTACCATTTTAATTCCCTTTTCATTTCCTTTTCTCTCTATTTTTTCTTTAACATTATTGAAATAATTTCTAACTTATAGGACAGTTGCAAAAATAAAGAATACCAACATTCTCCCCTGCCTGTCATTCCCAGATCCACATTTTTAATATTTTGCCACATTTGACACTCCTTCCTTCTTCTTTTCTTTCTTCTTCCCTCTCTCCTTCTCTCCCTCCTAAACATATGACAGTAGGTTTGGATACACCATGTTCATTGAACACAATACTTCCATGTACATTTCCTAAGAACTAAGATATTCACTTATGTAACTGCCTTATATACAGTTAATAAGTTAAAGACATTTACCATTGCTGTAAGGCATAGCCTATATTCCAGTTTTATAATATGTCACAATGTCTTTTATTAATATATTTTAATTTTTTTAAGATAATGAGATTACACAAACATTACATAAAAAATAAAGAGATTCCTATATGCACTGCTCCCCACACTTCCCACACCCTCCCACATAAACAACATCCTTCATTAGTGTGGCACATTCATTGCAATTGATAAACACATCCTGGGGCATTGCCTTTGAGCATGGACCATAGTTCACATTGTAGTTTACACTCTCTCCCACACAATTCTGCAGGCTATGGAAAGGTATAAAATGACATATATCTGTGATTGCAATGCCATTCAGGATGAATCCCAAGTCCTGAAAAAGCCCCCACATTATACCTGTCTTTTGCTCCCCATTCCCACAGAACCTCCAGAGGCCACTGCCTCCACATCAGTGTTGTAATTTCTTCCATTGCTAGAATCACAACTCTATTGTAGAATACCAGTAAGTCCACTCTAGTCCAGAGTTCATTCTCCAATCCTGAGGATTCTGGGATGGTGATGTCCACTCCACTTCTAATTGAGGGCATGCTTCAATCCCACACAGCCAATGGATGGGGCTCTCTTGTTTGCAGTTGTAGTCTCTCTTGTTTACTTGGTATGGTGGTTGTCAATCCTCACCTCCTTGTTAGTTGTCCTGGGTGAGTCCAATGAACTGGACAGTAGGTGTTGCAACTCTGTTAAGGCTCAGGGCCCAGATAGCACATGGACAGCCCAAAGATTCAAATCTCTTGGATCTACATCTGTCAACTGCAGCGCCAATTATAGGTTCAAATAGAAGGGACAGATGAGCCATGTGCAGGGAATTCATAACTGAGACCAACTCTGTCATTCTCATGAGCACAGACACCAATATAGGGCCCACTGTCAAGGCACCAAATTCCAGAACTATCTGCCCTGACCATAGGATATGGGTGTCTCCAGTGCCCTCAGGAGCCCTGCTATTGGAGGTGGTATCCACTTTGGAGGTCTATGAGATTCTCTGAGATGTGTATAAGCATTAACTCTGGGATGACCTCCCGACTCACTTTGAAGTCTCTTAGCCATATGAAGTCATTTATCTTTACCTTTTCCCCTTTTATTTGAGGTCTTTTACCAGTTGCATTGCTAGTTGGTGCTTGGTAGTTATCTGATGGTGCCAGGGAGGCTCATCCCTGGGAGTCATGTCCTATGCAGGGGGGACGGTAAAGCATCTATATGCTGAGTTTGGCTTATAGAGAGACCATATTTGATCAACAAGGAGGCTCTCAGGAAGCAATTCTTAGACACACCACAATACTAGGCTAAGTTTCAATTTCAAGAGCAAAGGCTCACAAGCATAGTCAACAATATCAAGGGCCAATAATGTCTTTTGAGTCTATCTCCATTATTAGATCTCATCTAGAATCATGTATTTCATTTCATTGTCATTGACTCTTTAGGTGCTCTTTTTTTAAATTGTGAAAACATATATACAGCACATATTAACATCTTAACCACTCCCAAGCATAACATTCAGTGGGACTAATTTCAATGACATAGTTGTGTTATGCTCACTACCCTCCATTACCAGAACTTTCACATCATGCTAAACAGAAATCCTGTACCCACTATGCATTAACTCCCCTTTGTCCCTCTATCCTGTACTGGGTAAGCTGTAATTTACATTCTATCTCTGAATTTGCATATTCCAGTTATGCAATATTTTGCTATGTGTCTGAGATTTCTCTTAATGCAATGTCTTCTAGTTCATCGACATTGTAACTTTTATCAGTACTTCATTCTTTTTATATCTTAATAAAACTCCTTTGTATGTATATAGCACATTTTTTATTCAGTTATCTGTCAATGGATACTTGGGTTGCTTCCATCTTTTGGCTATTAGGAAAATGCTGCTATGAGTACTGGTGTACAACTATCTGTTTGAGGTCCTGCTTTTCCATACTTTTGGGAATATACCCAGAAGTAGAATGGCAGGTCATACGATAATTCTATGTTTTAACTTTTTGAGGAACCTCCAAACTGTTTTCCACAGTAGTTGCATCATTTTATGTACCCACCAACAATGTACAAAGGTTTATAATTCTCCACATCTTTACCAGTATTTATTTATTTTAAAAATAATAGTCATTCTTCTGAGTGTGAAGTGCTATATTTCGTGTCTTTTTGTTTTTGTAGTACTATATATACTACTTAAAATTTCCCATTCAACCACATTCAAGTGAACATTTCAATTGTATTATTTGCTCCTGATATTGTGCTCCCATCACCAATACCCATTATCCCAAATCTGTACCCATTTAGAAATAACTCCTTCTCCCTCTCCTCCCCTCCAGCCTTAGGTAAGTACAATCTCCTGTCTGCCTCTATGAAATTTCATTCTTCTAGTTATTTCATATAAAAAAGATCATTTGTAATTTTGTGTCTGGCTTATTTTACACAACATGATGTCTTCAAGTTTCACACATATTGTACTATATATCATAACTTTGTTCTCTTTTTTGGCTGAATAATATTCCATTGTGTGTTTTCTACTTTTTCTTTATTCATTCATCTGTTAATGGACACTTTAATTGTTTCCACATTTTGTCAACTTTGAACAATGCTGCTGTAAACATGATTTGCCAATATCTGAGACCCTGCCTTCAGTATTTTTGAATATATACCAAGAAGTGGAATAGCTGGGTCATATGTTAATTGCAATTTCAAATTTCTGTGGAACTTCCTAACTGGTTTCCACAGTGTCTGCACCTTTTTCCAATACCACTCGCAATATATTAGCATTCCTATTTCTCTGTGTCTTCACCAACATTTGCATTTTTGTTTTGTTAGTAATTGCAGTGTAGTGGATGTACAGTGTTATCTCATTGTTTGATTTGCATTTCTCTGATAACCCACGATATTGAGTATCTTTTCCTGTTGTATTGGCTATTTGTATTTCCTCTTTAGAGAAATTATACTTAACTCATTAGTGAACTCATATAGTCCTAGACTTTATTGCATTGAGAGGTTTTTGATAACTGATATAATATCTACTTGTTCTTGGCCTTTTAAGATCATATATTTCTTCTTGAGTCATTTCAGTCAATTAGTGTGTCACTGGGAATTTGTCCATTTCATCTAAATTGTCTAATTTTTACTATGCAGTGGCTCTTAATATCCTCTTAAAATCCTTTTTATTTCTGTAAGGCCAGCAATAATATTTCCCTTTCAATGTGATTGATATCTATTTGCATCCTCTCCTTTTTTCTTTGTCATTCTAATATTTGTTTAAAAATTGGGTACTTAAAAAAATTTTTTTTAAATCTGACCGTTTTATTCTAAAATATCAATAACAGATTAATAAGATGCTAATATCATTGCAACAATTAAATATTTTTAAAGGTTGTTCTAATATTTCATAATAAAGTAAGATTTCCTTTGAACATCATAGTAGGCAGAATTTTGGCCCCCAAATATGTCCACCTCATACTCCCTGGAACTTGTGCCTGTGTTATACCTCATGGCAAGGAGTAAGTAAGGTTGCAGATGGAATTAAGATTCCTAATCAAATGAGCTTATAACAGGGAGGAAGTCTTGGGTTATATAGGCCCAAAGTAACCACAAGAGTCCTTAAATGGGGAAGAGTCAGAACTAGAGAGACAGGATCAGGGGAAAGATGCAACATTGCTGGTTTTGAAGGTGGAGGAATGGAGCTATGAGCCAAGAAATGCAGGCAGCCCCTACAAGATGGAAAAGGTGAGGAAACAAATCCTTCAGAGGAAACACAGCCTGCTGATACCTTGATTTTGTACCAGTGAACTTCTTATGTTCAGAAATGAAAGATAATAAATGTGAGATATTTTAAGCCATTGCATTTGTGTTAATTAGTTACAGCAGCCACAGCAAACTAATACAAGGATGTTTCACTGTAATTACCTCAGCATCTTGGTAAACTCTTGTTTGTTTCCTTCTGCAGGAAGTCTTCCCTGAGCCCTGGTTTTGTAATGGCTTCCTTGCCTCTCCCCTTCAAGAGCAAATTGTGCATTTATCTTGTATAAAATGTCTTATGCTGCACACTAATTTCTAATTTATTTTTCTTTAACTTCTGCTAGGGTATGAGAGCCAAAAAGCAGAGGACATGCCTTTTATTCCTGCCTGAAGTGCTAATTCCAAAATATTTATCCAAAATCAACAACAGCAAAATACTTAGCCTATATTAAGTGTTAAATAAATATTTATTCAACAAAGAATGGTTATTATGAACCCATCTGTACTCACATCTTCAAATCCAATTAGAAGTAAAATGGCCTATCACATGAAGGATGTAACTCATGGCCATCAAATGAAGGGTCAAGTATAGTGTCTTGAAACCATTAATTCTGTGTTGTAACCAATTGAGTTTACTGTGGTTTAGTACTGCAAGTTACCAAGTTGTTTATAATGAAAATAGTAGTATTCTGAGCTATTGTCAAAATGTAAGATATATTAAATGATTAAATTTCAGTAATGACTAGCCATAGGGAAATTTTTTTTAAAGAAAATAGTTTGCTTTTGACAGCTTCCAGCTTTTATTTTTCCTTCTTCATCTTATCCTTTCTGCCTGCTGATGATACCCTTTATCCATTTCCTCGATACATGTCATCTCTTTCCCCTTTTAAAAATGTCTTAGAAAATGATTGAATAAAAGTAGTTCCCTCAATTTGACTTTAAGGAAATGAGTGTTTTCACTATAAATATTTTTCTCAAATTGGAACAAAAAGAATTTGTATCCCATTAAAGGTACTTCAAACATCAGTAAATACATGGGAAGGATGACTTTTGCTGGAGGTTGACTAGGTAGGTTTTGGTTTCATTTTCAGACATGTCAAGATATTTCCAAGTTACCTGATGATTTTTTCTTTGACTCATTGGTTCCTTAAGAGTGTATTGTTTAACTTCCACATATTTGTGAATTTTCCAGTTATCCCATTAATTGGGTTTTAGTTGTTTTCATTGTTGTCAGATAAAATATACAATTTCATTCTTCTTAAATTTATTGAGAATTGTTTTGTGATATGACATATAGTCTATCTTTAGCAATGATCTTTGTGTACATGAGAAGAATATGTACTCTACTGTTTCAAACAGATTTTTGTTATATATTTCTCCCACTCTTTATAAGTGTTATATACATCTATATATGTCTGGATCATCTAGTTGATGTATATTATTATTCAAGTCTTCTATTTCATTCTTGGTCTTAAGTATGATTGTGTTAGCCATTATTGAAAGTGATGTATTAAAATCTCCTACTATTAAAATAGAACCACCTATTTCTCCCATTAAATCTGTGAGTGTTTGATTCATATATTTTGGGTCTCAGAATTATGTACATATGTTTTTATGTTTGACACTTCTGTCAATATATAGGGTCTTTCCTTGTTCATTCTACAAGTGTTTGAATTTAAGTGTCTTTAGTCTGATGATAACTTAACCATACCCACTCTCTGTTTTGGGTACTATATTCATGGAGTATTTTTCCATCCTTTCACTTTTAACCTACTTGTGTCTTTGAATTTAAGATGTGTCTCGTGAGCAGAATACATTTGGGCCATGATTTTTATACATTCTGCCAATGTCTGCCTTTTGACTGGGAAATTTCAGCTCTTTACTTTTTTTTATGAGGTACCAGGAATTGAATCCAGGGCCTTGTGCATAGGGAGCAGGTGCCCAACCACTGAGCTACATCTGCTCCTTTTCATTTGCTTTTCATTCTTAAATTTTTTTATTACAGAAGTTGTGAGCCTAAAAAAACTGTCATGCATAATGTGCAGAATTCCCATACATCACTCTTCCACCAACACAGTGCATTGTTGTGAAATATTTGTTACAGATTATGAAAGAGCATCATCAAAATTTTACTACAAAGTATGGTCCATAGGTTACACTTGGTAAATGTTTTCATACACAGCCCCCTTTATTAACATCATGTATTAATATTGTACATTTGTTATAGTTTGCAAGAGAATGCTCTCATATTTATACTGTTAAACACAGTCCATGATCCATCACATGACTCACTGTTATACAGCCTTGCATTGTAGCATCCATCCAAAATGTACACGCAGTGGCTCTCACTTTCATCACATAGTTGTACAGTCATTACCTCAGTAAATTTTTGAATGTTTTCCTTAGTTCAAAAGAAAAAACTATATCCTCTGTTACTGATCATTAGCATTGATATAGTACCTTCTTTAACAGTGATGCAAGAATATTACAATATTTCTGTTTACTGTAGTCTATAATGTACATTATTTGTATTTTTCCTTTAAATCACCAGTTACCAACTTGTAATAACATCATACATTTGTTTTAGTTCATGGAAGAACATTCTTGCACTTTTACTATTAATCACAATCCTGAACAACCACCAGGTTCACTATGTAATTCAGTCCCTAGATTATTCTCAGGCTTTCTTTTGATTGACATTTAAATCTCTAGACTACCGCTTTCAGCTATGTTTTAGTCAGCCAAAGGGGTGCTAATGTGAAATACCAAAACTGGGTTGGTCTTTACAGCAAGGTATTTATTTCGGGTAGAAGTCCACAGATACCAGGCCATAAAGTGTTATATTTCTTCTCTCACCACAGTCCATTGCCACATGTTAGAGCAAGACAGCTGCCGGTGTTGACCAGGGTTCAGGCTTCAGGAGTTCCTCTCTTCCCCGGGCTGCGTTTCTCTCTGGGCTTAGCTCCTGTTTCCTCCACAAGGTCAGCTGTAGATGATCAGGCGAATGGCTTGCTTCTCTT
>JAQZBX010005898.1:0-43139 GCA_029593785.1 Cabassous unicinctus
TGTTTGTGTTCGCTGTCTGCTCTCTATGTTTGTTTGTTGTGTGCTCCTCTTCTTTTCAGGAGGCACCAGGAACCGAACCTGGGAGCCCCCATGTGGGAGGGAGGTGCCCAATGGCTTGAGCCACCTCCATTACCGAGACTCAGTTTCTTAAGTGTCAAATGTGAATAATAATTGTGTTAATGTCATAGGTTATTGTAAAGAATAAATGAGACAAACACAAAAGTAGCACAATGGCCAGCACATAGTAGGTCCCCAGGAAATAGAAGTTATTTAGGTAGGTCACTAGAGAACTATTTTCATGGACTGTTAGAACCAAAAGATTCCTGAGAGAGTAATACTCCAGTCTCCATATTTTATAAATAAGGCAACAGTTTTAAAAGAGATGAAATCACAACTATGTGATTATACCAAATACCACTGGTGGTATACTTTGGATGAATTGTATGTTTTATTAATATGTATCAATAAAAAAAATAAAGAGATGAAATCACCCAGATAATAGTAGGCTCAGGGCTAGAACCCTGCAGACTGGATGTATCACAGAGTACACAATGTACTGTCATTTGGCAGTGGAATCTCAGACTTCAATGTACCTAGGAATCACCTGAGGAATGTGCAAAAATGCAGATTTCTAGGCCAACCTCCAGAGCTTCTGATTTAGTCTGGAAAGACCCAGGAGTCTGAATTTTTAACAAGCTCCCCAGATGGATTCCAAGAAGTATTCTTCTGACCATTCTTCATGAAATTCTACAAGAGGAAGATATCAGTCAAATAAATAACTGAGCAGAGGTTGTAGTCTATGGTTTATCACAAACAATATGGCAAGCTCCACCACAGAGAATGAAGACTATTCCCATTATACAAAAGAGTAAATGAGGTATAGCGTAGCATTGCTTCTTCTTCATAGAACTAGAAAACACAATCATCTTCTACATCAGTTAACTATTTTATAGAAGAGGACCCTATGACTCAGAGTCATTTGTCCAAGATCACATATCTACTTAGGGCCAGAGCTAGAACTTAATTCTAAAATATCATCTTTTCCATGGCGGAGAAACTTTATTTCTAGGTACCTAAAGGTGAAGACAGGGGTTTTATGTATGTATGTTATACACCAGAATCCTAGAGTTAATCTTAATGGCTAAAAGAGTTAAAAAATCATCCTAGCTTTTCAAGTCACTCAAATGTAAAAGCCCTCCATGCTATTTCTAGGGCTATAATTCATTCCATAGGGTTTCTTATAGGCTAAAAGAAACTTGGTGAGAAGAAAGAACTAGCAGCATCATACAAGGCTAGACATTTCAGACACACAAAAATTGTGGTACAGTAGTGCATATCAATTGCTTCCTTTTCATTAAAATCTTACTCTTCTCATAGAAAACATATACCTGGACCCAAAGTCTATAACATTCTGTGCATCATCAAATAACCACGTAAGTGTCCTGGTTAATGTTTATTGTGTTAAAGAAATTGGGGGCTTTCCCAAATAAGTCAATGTGGCACTGGATTTAAAGTCATTCTCAAAAGGATGGAGTTTCAGCTTTTCCCTGTAGTGATGGAACATGTAATAATCTCTTAGCAATTTCTGGGCTTAACCCCCACAGACTAGAAATGACCATTATTTTCTACTTCTTGGTCCAATGCTGAAGGATATGAGAAGGCACACAAGTACAGCTCATCCAGTTCTATTTTTCTTTAATGAATGAACTGAGACACCAATAATCTCTGTCCATCAATAGAGTCACTTATGAAAGTTGCTGTGAAATGCGGACAACACAGCAAAGTGAAAGTCATGGCCTTTTGGGAGAAAATCAGTTATGTATTCTGCAGTTGGATGGTACCTACTGTCCCAAGAATCTAAGGATGCCCCAGTTATTTAAGTTGGTAGCAGTGGCCTAAGAAAAGATTTATTATGACTTAGGCCAATCTTAACAACCACTAATATTAGCCAAATAAGGTCTAAAGGAGTGGGTTACAGAATTTTCCTTACAGAATCTAAGGTGGAATCTGAATTAGAATTTAAATACTTCACTAACCACTTAACCATTCTTTCCCTCCTGGAGAGAATTCTGGTCTTTGGAATTGCTCCTGTGTTCCATGTCATCAGTGCATTCAGAGAATGCCAACTTCTCTCCTACGACTCAAACCCATTAAAGGATGGGAGATTGCCATGCTTTCAGCAAGAGAGAGGCAGGGTTTGGATGCATGTATACAGATCCTGGAACATTTCAACACACCTCTTTTCAGAGGAGGTTCTGTTGGTTTCAAACCCCAAACCCCACAGGACATTATTTCCAGCCATTAAAATGCTTCCTAAGCTTAGATACATCTGGAAAGTTTTGGAAAATCCCACTGGAAGGAGACTGGGACAAGAGAGCTCCTTTTCTCATGCCATTCAGGAAGTACTGCACAAAATGTTTGCCCTATAAGACAGCCCAGGCCAGAAGCCCAACTCTCAGGGCTGGAGAACCATGGTAGACAGAGAAGGCTTCTGGGGAACAGAGTAAATGGAGAATAGATTTGGGGTTTTATATTAACCATGTGCCAAACAGAGAGCTTATGAAGACCCATATCAGTCATGGTCCATCAGAAAAACAATACTCACCCAGGTAGTCTAAGAGAGAGAATTTAATGTTGGAAACTAGTTAGAAGAGCTGAAAAGAAAATTGGGGTCAGTGAGGGAACCCAGAGATCAGCAACAGCAAGAAGCCACCACAATCACTAGTGATGAAGGGACAAAGGAAGAGGTGCTGTTACTAGAGCCCAGAGGCTGGAGCTGCCCAGCTGGAGCTGGAACCACAAAGGGAGGTGCTAACTGGTAGGAAATACCATGGCTTCTCCCATGCATCTGCCCTGAACTCCTCTCTCCAGTGCCCAAAACTAAACAGAAATTCATGAAAAGGGAGCCTGGGAAATACAGTATCAAGCAGAGCAGGGGAAGGGCAGGGAATGGGTCAGAGCAAATAAGCAATTGACTACATGCCCCACTAAGGCAGGGGCTCCCGATTCGTAGAAGGGGATCTTTTAGAAAATCTTGAAGCCAAAACTGGATAGTTCTCCAAATTAGTTACTGATACCATACCATTGGACTTCAAGTTTGCCAGAATGTTCAGGAGAGGTAGGCACAGCTATTGTCAGGGTTCTATCTTCCCTGAGCTAAGGGACTTCACTGCAAATAGTAAAGCCCTTGTTTGCACCTACCTTTCCCTTTCCCCAGCAGATATTTCCAATTTTTCAAATTTCACATATCCTGATGACCATTGTCTCTTTACAGAGACAGGGTTCTAAAAGAAAGAAATAGCAGGGAGAGTGGAAACAAAGGGAATTATGAGCTGGAAGCAGTGGTGGGGGATGGGGAAAAGAGAAAATTTTGATTCGAGATTCTGTGCAGAGTGAATTGTTCCTATAGAAGCTATTTATTTATTTATTTATTTATTTATTTATTTATTTATCCCCCCCTTGCTGCTTGTGCTCGCTGTGTCCATTTGCTTTGCATTTTTCTGTCTCCCTTTTGTTGCGTCATCTTGTTGCGCAAGCTCACTGTGCCATGCGAGCTGTCAGCTTATCACGCCATGCAGTCTGACTTGCCTTCACCAGGAGGCCCCGGGAATTGAACCCGGGGCCTCCCATATGGTAAACAGGAGCCCAACCAATTGAGCCATAGCCACTTCCCCCTACAGAAGTTTTAAACAACAAACAAGAGCTGGCAGAACCATCTTTCTCAAAGTTCTAACAAATAGTGAAAGGCCTGCAGTAACAGGGCAAGCGGTGAATCAAGAAAAAGGCAACTTAAAAACAGTAGGACATTCTCCTTGTGGTGCTCTGGCTGGCCCCTCCCCTATCCATTCACTGGCCTGGTGTGGAGCCAGACCACATTCCCAGTGCAGGTTCCTTGTCTGGAGAGGGCAGAGTAACCCTCATGCACATACTGGGAGCATGTATGTCTGTGCCAATCTGTCTGGTGGCAGCCTGAATGACTGAACCAGGATATTAATTATGAGCTCACCATCCCAGAATATGCACTGTGTATAGAAGGCATCCCACAGAGCTCTCCTATAGAGTACTGTAGGAACCAGTCAAATTGCAGTTTGTGGCAAAGGTTTGCTGGCTGTGGACATACAATTCAGTGCCTGAGACTGTGAAGAAGTTCAGTTTCCTAAGGAAGAGGGGACATTCAGATCTGTGTAAAAGGGGTATTTCCTAGGGTGATGTGTGCATGCCAGGACAAGATGCATGCACAGGAAAGATCAGGGAGGACCCTATAATTGTGCCTTGGGTTATTCTTTAAATTTATTGTTAAGACAGCTAAGCTCTGAAGGAATTCATTTGCACAGGCTAATCGGCAGACTGAGAAAGGTGTTTTTTTTTTTCCCTTTCTCATTCTTTTTGTTGTTGTTGTTAGCTATTGGCATTCAAGGAAATCTGTTATAACACTAGCTGGACACAAACTTAAGGAAGAGATAGATGCCTCAGTGTCTAAATTTCAGCGATAACACATTAAAATATTAAAACGTCCAGGTTGCAAAAAAAGATTACAAAACATACAAATAGGAAACAACGGCACATGCAAAGGAGCAGGATAAAGAATTAAAACTGTCAATGAGGAAGACTGGAGCTTGGACATACCAGACAAGATCATTTAAAAAATGGTCCCAAATATGTTTAAAGAGCTAAAAGAAAACATGGGCAAAAAACTAGAGGAAATCAGGAAAACAATACATGAACACAAAGAGAATGACAATAAAGAGATAAAGGGAAACAGATGTGGCCCAATTGATTGGGCTCCTGTCTACCATATAGGAAGTCCAGGGTTCGATTCCCAGGGCCTCCTGGAGAAAGGCAAGCTGGCCTGCATGGTGAGCTGGCCCATGCGGAGTGCTGGTCTGCACAGAAGAACTGGCCCGTGCAGGAGTGCTGGTCTGCCCAGAAAGCTGGCACAGCAAGATGACGCAACAAAAAGAGACACAGAGAAGAGACAATAAGAGACTCAGCAGACCATGGAGCTGAGGTGGTGCAAGAGATTTAGTGCCTCTCTCCCACTCCGGAAGGTCCCAGGATCAGTGCCCCATGCCGCCTAAAGAAAAGACAAGCAGACACAGAAGAACACACAGAGAGCAGACAGCAAGCGCAAAACAATGGGGGCAGGGGGAGGGAATAAATAAATAATAAATCCTTAAAAAATAAATAAATAAAATAAAGAGATAGAAAAGGAACCAAGGCCAGTTGAAGATCAGAGTAACAGAAACAAAAAAATTCCCTAGAGGAGTTCAATAGCAGATTGGAATTGACAGAATAAAGAATCAGTGAGCTTGAAGATAAGACAGTTGAAATTATTCAGTCTGAGGAGTGAAAGGAAAAATGAATGAAGAAAAGTGAACAGATCCTGATAGATCAGTGGGACATCATCAAGAATACCAATATTCACATTGTGGGAGCCCCAGCAGGAGTAGAAAGAAGGTGACGGAAAGAATATTCAAAGAAATAATGGCTGAAAACTTCCCAAATTTAATAAAAGACCTGAGTACATATATCCAAAAAGCTCAAGAAGCTCCATACAACCAAATAGAGTCACACCAAGACATATAATAAACTGCCAAAGATAAAGGGAGAATTTTGAAAACTGTAAGAGAGAAGTAATGTTTTACATAAGGAAGCCTCAATAAGACTAAGTGCTGATTTCTCATTGGGAACCATGGAGGCGAGAAGGCCATGGGCTAATGTATTTAAAGTGCTGAACACAAAAAAACTGCCAACCAATAATTCTATATCTGGCAAGTGCCTTTCAAAAATGAGGGAGAGATTAGGACATTTCAAGATAAACAAAAGCTAAGGGAGTTCATCACCACTAGATGGGCCTTAGAAGAAATGCTAAAGGGAGTTCTTCAGGTTGAGAGGAAAGGACACTAGATAATTAAATCTGCATGAAGAAGTAAAGATCTCTGGTAAAGGTAATGACATGAGTAAATATAAATGCCAGTATTATTGTATTTTTGGTTTATAACCCCAATTTTTACTTTCTATAGGATCTAAAAGGCCAATGCATAACAAGTAATGATAAATCAATGGTTTGGACTTATAATTTATAAATATGTAATTTGTGATAAGATCTACATAAAGGTGGGGAGATAGAGGTGTATAGGAACATAGTGTATGTATGTCATTGAAGTTAAGTTGGTATCAAACCAAATGAGATTTTTATAGATTTAGGATATTAAATTTAAGCCTCACAGTAATCACCAAGAAAATACTGGGAAAATATGCACAAAAAGAAATGAGAGGGGAGCGGATGTGTCTCAAATGGTTGGGCGTCCATTTCCCATATGGAGGGACCTGGGTTTGATCCCCAGGACCTCCTGGTAAAAAAAAAAAAAAGAAATGAGAAAGGTTGCTAAGGGGTTCACTACAAAAATGGGCAAAGGACTTGAGAAGCTTTTTCTTCAAAGAGGACCAATGAGCACATGAGAAGAGGATCAAAATCATTGGCCACTGGGGAAATGTAAACAATAGCAACAGTGAGATACTACTAAAAACACAGAAAGTAACAAGTGCAGACTAGAGTGTGGAAAATGGGAACCTTAGTACATTTTTGGTGGGTATGTGAAAAGGTGCAGCCACTGTGGAAAACAGTTTGGTGGTTCCTCAGGAAGTCAGACAAGGAACTATCATATGAACTGGCAATCCCACTTCAAGGTATAAACCCAAAAGAATTGAATGTAGAGATTTGGACAGATATTTGGTCACCAATGTTCACAGCAGTATTGTTGACAGTGACCAGGAAGTGGAAGCAACTTAAAGGTCCATCAGCAGATGAATGGATAAACAGAATGTGGTGTAGACATATAGTGCAATACTGTTCAGCCCTTGAAAGGAGTGAAATTATGATGCATGTTGCTATATGGATAAACCTTGAAGACATAGTTTGAGTGTAGTCCGACACAAAGGGACAGATATGGTATGGTTCCACTTTGATGAAATAGCTGGAATGTGCAAATTAATAAAGATAGAAAGTTGAGTTCAGGTTGCTAGGATGGGGGAGTAAGAAAAAAGGGAAAGTTCATGTAGGGTTTCTGTTTAGGGTGATGGGAAAGTTCTGGTAATGGATGGTGGTGAGGACAGCACAACATGGTGAGTGTGATTCATCCCACTGAATTGCATGTTTGAAAGTGGCTGAGATAGGCAAGTTCATATTGTATATGCTTAAAAAAGAGGGAGATTAAAGAGATAATAACAACTAGAAACAATTCCTGATCCTGGCTGGATCTAATGGAATAAAAAATGCCAGAAGGACATTATAGGGACATATGAAAAATTGGAATATAGACAGTAAGCTTTATATTAATGCTAAATTTCTTGAACTTGATAACTATACTTAAGGTGGTTACAGAAGTCAACATCCTTGTTCTTGGGAAATGCACATGTCGTTGAAGGAGCATGATGCATACAACTTATACTCTAAAGTTGGGAAAATAGATAAATAGAAAGATATGGCAAATGTGGCTGAATGTTAAAAATTGGTGGATCTGGGATTCTGTGTGGGAGGCACGTTGGAGTTCTCTGTATGGGTTTTGTATTATTTTTGCAATTATGCAAAAATCTTGCAAAAATCTTGCAAACTGTCTATAAATTTGAAATTATTTCAAAAAGTAAAAATTTTTAAAAATTAAATTAAAAATATTTCTGTACAATTGTAAGAACTATTTTCTGATTTCCAAACTAATTTCTGAAGGTTGTCATTGAGATCTGGATGGATGAGTGGAAGGCAGCTTAGGACAAAGCATGTCCCAAGCAGGCCCAGTTATTGTCTCCCTCCCAGGGCCCTTCTTTCTCCTGTACTATTTTGGTGAGTGGTCATCCACTTATTTACTTACATTAGATATAACCCCTCCTTGCCACACACTTGCAGATCTTCTCTCTCTGTGCTTAAATACTCTTGATTCTGCCCCCTTACCATCTCATATCTCTTCCCCTTCTTCTCCATCTTAATGGCCACTGCCTCAGTTCAGGACCTCATTTCTTTGCATCCTGTTTCAATTCCTTCCAAACCCATGTAGCAAACTCTTGTCTAAGGGAACCTTGTAAAATACCAATCTGATATCACAGCCTCACTTAGGAATCTTTCAGTGGGACTTCTGAGAACCTTCAGGATCAGTCTGTTTTGCCCTTCATTTCATTGCTTTATCTTTAACTACAGACTCCAGCTCCCACCCTTCTGCCCTCCACCCCATATCCTTCCCTGTAGCACTAAAGAAGAGGCATTTGCAGTTCATACCTCAGAGGCCTTTCTTCATATAGCTTCCCCAGCCTTCTACCCCATCTACCTAGGGTATCTACTGATACAACTTTGGTGACTTGTCTCAAACATCATACCTTCCTCTGATTCCAAGATCATTCCTTCCCTGCTGAGAGTTTGGACCATTCCAATATTGATGCCCATACTGTATACTGTCACAGTTCCCTCAATACCTTCTTGTATTTATTGACATGTCCTTCTCCTACTAGATGGTATAGTTCTTCAGGGTAGGAATATGGGCTATTTTTGACTTTATATGCCTAGTATTTGACAAATAATTATTTATCTAGAAAAGATTTGGAAGATGAAGAAAAAGAAAGAGGAAAGGGAAGGACAGAGGGAAATGAAGGTGCCCAAGAAAAAGAATACTTAATTATCTTGTCTAGATGAAAATAGAAGAGTTATGAGAGAATTTATGTCTATGGTTAGAGAACACACAAAGGACTAGTATTACAATTACAGTCTCTAGAATATTTATTGTTAAAGATTTTAAGCTGTAACATATACCTTAACTTAATTGAGGAAAAATATTAGATTTTTAGCAGATGAAATAAAGTGATCAAGACTTCACAGATACTATGGCAGTTGTTCATCCAACATATTTCGGTCGATTTTCTTTGAAAATACTTGGCCTTTGGACAACTATAACATGTAGTAAGAACTCTTATGCAGTGGGGTCCTAGAGACAAATGAAGCCTTTGGTAGAAATTCCTGCTGTTTAAGTCAAACTGAGATGATAGGTAAGTCCCTGAGGAGGACTGGTTTTCTTAATGCAATGGGATCAAATGCTGACAGACCCTTAGCAGAGCCTTTACAGAGATCTCAGAACAAAGTCTAAGTGAGATGATGGGGGAGGGGGAATGCAAGGCCAGAGCCAGCATGGAATCATAAGTAGGAAACGGAGATCAGTCACAAAGAAAAGCCCAACATTTCAATATAGGTCAGTGACAGTTTGAAGCTGTGTAGACCCCAGAAGATCATGCCCTTAGAGTTAATCCATTCTTATAGGTGTGAATCTATTGTAGTGGGACCTTTTGATTAAATTACTTTGGTTAAGGGCCTTTAATTAGATTACTTCAGTAAGGCATAATCTAGGGTAGATTTTTATCTTCTTACTGGAGTCCTTTATGGTATGGATATGGAGAGACAGAGGCAAGAGAAAAGACCCAGGAGCTCAGAGAGGAACCTACAGAAGCTGAGAGAGAACTGCAGCTTGGGGAGAAAGTAACTCCTGATGATGCCTTGATATGGACACTTTCATGGCCTCAGAACTGTAAGCTTATAAATTAATAAATTCCTATTGTAAAAGCTAACCCATTTCTGGTATATTGCCTTGGCAGACTTTAGCAAATTAAAACAGTTGGTAAAGGGTAGTATTCCTGGAGAGAACACTGTACAGAATACTACAAAGAAGAGAACAGCTTGGTGCAAGTGACTGAAACTGTGTACTTTAAAAGCTGCTCCAGTAAGAAAATATAGAACTGCAGGAGAGTATTTCCAATTTTACTAGACGTTGATCAAATTTTCATAAGGGTGCTGGGATAATAATTTCAGAAAACAGACAACTCAGAAAGGATTTAAAAGGTAACCCATGAGATTGATTACTATGTTCGGAGAGTGAGTTTACAAGGCAAGAATAAAGGGATAGATATCATTTATATGTTATTATGTGTCATTCAAGAGGGAAGGGATGAATCTATTATGTTCACCACTGTACCTTCCATGCCTTGCAGGTTGTCACTGGAAAAGACCATGGATTGGTGGGCACAGGTATGTCCTGAGTGTGGGCAAGACACACAAAGACTCTCTCCTCCTTCTTTGAAAATAAATGGAGGAACATTAAAACTGAACCTAGAACACAGGAAGGACACTGGCTGGAAAGGCCAGAACTTGGGAGTCAAGAGAGGAAGGGTCAGGTTTTCTCCTCACTGAATGGAGAGATTCAGAAGACAATGTCCATGAGGTTCATTCTTACTCGAGTGTTGTTGCCATACAGAGCCCCAACAGTAATAGGAAATAACTAACAGTTATTTAACAAACAAAGATAGAAAAGGCTTGAGAAAAGGCTCTCTCAAGGAAATGGATCATTCCACTTTTTGAGGGGAGTATTCCATTTAGCACAACCATTGAAGGTAGCCACACCATAGTGGCTGAATGGAGAAATTTCCTGCAATTAATTCCAAGCTGTGTGAATGAATAATCTTATATTAACACAAGAAGTAGTATAAGATAATGTTTAAGAACCCAGAGATACAGGGGAGGAATTACATGTATGTGTGTGGGGGGGGGAGGGGGGATGGGGAGGGCAGTGGAGAGGGGGAGTTCTGGCTTTGCCTCTTACAAGCCATGTGATTTAGAGCAATTATTTAAAGCTCCACAAGCCTCAATGTACTCATCTATAAAGTATGCCTAGTAGTACCTATCTCAAGGGGTTGTTTTGAGGCTTGAAGAAGAAAATGCCCAGAAAGCACTGAGCAAAGTAATTGGCATAAAGGAAACTCTCAATAAATGGTTGGGTAGACAGAGCAAAGCAACCAGAAAGGCAGGGCTGTGGAGGCTTTGGGTGATTTATTCTCAGTCCCTCCAGATATACCAGGGGCCTCAGTTCTAACCCCAGCTCTAACTTTCCAAGGCTTGTAAAGCTGTAACTTTTCCTGGAGGTTTGCCACTTACAGAATCCTGTTACTTAGAGAGTCATGGATCATAACCCAACTCAATCTCTTATTGCCAATTCTGAGTCAAGGATTCAGCAAGTAGGCATTGAGATGTAGCCACTGTAGTTTGGCTACCCAAAGGTGTTCCTGAAATCATAGTTCCCTTTGGTAACAATAAAACAAGGGTCCAAAACTCAAGTACACATGCTCTTTGTCCCAGATGCCAGAATTCTTAAGCTCTGCCAGCCAAGAAGGGAAACTTCTAGAAAGAGACACCCTGTGAAAAAAATCTCTGCTTCAAGCATTTGAACCCTAAGGCAGTCTCCAGGGACCACTGACTGATTTAAAAATTCAGGGAAGGTTGGAGGAAGAGAGGGAGGTAACAGGATAAGAGGAAGGTTGAGGGAAGGAAGGAGTATGTCAACTCTATGGTAACTGAAAACTCCAAATTGTTTAGAGCAGCAGAAATCAGGAAAGCTCACTGACTTATATTGCATTTGACAACCAATCATGCAGTGGATAATGTGTAGCATATCATAAAATTTTACGGTAATATAATCAGACTTACGTAAATTCAAACCGAATGCTAGAAACATAGTTGATTCGCTTTCGCTCACACCTTCATCATGTAAATCCTGTCTGTCTCCCAGACCCCTACCCCTAATTTTATAAGCTATTAAGGTTTTGGAAGAGCCTGGAGCCTCCCCACCCCACTCATTGCCCCAGTAAGTGAGTTCAATAAAGGAAAATGCAAACCAACCAGGTACCATGCTACAACTCCCACAGCCACAGCGTCCAAGTGGGAGAGAAGCAGAGGCCACAGGTGCAGGCAGGGCAACACCTCAACATGAGGACACCCCCACCCAACCCCCACAACAACAGCAACCAGCTGACGAATTCTCCAAGCACGACCTGCTTTGGCCTCATGTGTCACTAGTTGCACCTTTCAAATCACACACAGACAGGGAAAAGAGTATTTCCAAGCCAAATGCCAAGAAAAAGGGCAAAAAGCAAGGAACAGATCATTGTCTCTCCCCTTTAGTGCCCCTGCACCAGCTGGAGGTGCTCTTCTCGTAAGTGATTCAGCAAGCCTTGGAAGTAAGCTAAACGACATTCTAGATCCAGTTGTGCTTGGGGAAGAGTCAGAGAGAGATAAGAAGGACCATTCACTATAAGCCAAAAGAATCATCTCTGAGTCAGGACTTCACATTCCAGCAACTCATTTTATTCCTAAATAAAAACTATTTACATCTCATAGAATATGATATTGCAAAAAGAACTTAGGCTCAGTAGTTATAAAACTTGGTTTCAAATCTTGATACTTCAGCTAAATACAAGATATCCCCTTAGCCCAGTTTTCCTAATTGTAAAAATGGAGGTGATAATATCTACTCTGAAAGACTGTAATGGGGATTAAGGGAGACAACGCGTGTAAAAAGGCTGCACACGATGCGGCAACCTTGTAAGTACTCTGTAAAAGCTAACTTTCTTTTGTCCCGAGAAAATAAAGAGGCTTTTAAACTAATATTGCCTGATGCACTGGAACCATACGAGGATGCTTCTCATTCCCAAACTATGTGACCTTGAGAGCTGAGATGGCAGGATTTTCGTCCCCTCATGGGCTGCCTCCTACCACTCTTTCTTCCTCTGCTCTGCTTTGGGTTTTCAAAATAAGACTCAGAGACTCGTAAGTGTGATAAACACAAAGCTTCTCCCATGCCTCAAAGACCAGACAAACAAAACCCCAGAAAACTCCAGTTCTCCCAAGCCATCCCACACCTTTAGCCTCTGAATACAGGAGACAGGAAGCTGAGGATTTAAGGGGGACCCTCTAAGCATAAACGACCGTTTGATTTGCAGGAGACGGGCAGGGTAGTCAGGCCTGTTTGCAGGATGCTGTCTAGAAGGAAAGTCAGATGTCTGGGAAGTTCATGTGCATCGTGAAGTTCAACTTGCAGAAAGCCCACTTATTTACATGTCTGGGCCACGAATTTAAAATGCTGCCTTTTATCTTGTAACTCACTGCAATGTGGGGTGGGGTGGGAGGTAAAGAGATGGTGCTACTTTTTAATATTTTTCTGAAGAGTTCTGTAGAACCTTTTTATGGGCCACCGAAAGTCACAGGGTGTAAATATCACATCACCAGCAAATCCAGTTATGTGATTGAGTTTGGGACATTTTCCCCCCAGAGTTTTCTTTTAAAAAGTCAGCAAAGGGAAATGAAAATAGCAACAGATAGGAAATGGGAGGATTGAATTCCAGCTCCATTTCTGCTAGTTACTAGCTGTGTGACTCTAATTCACGTAACCTCAATTCCTTAACCCCATCTGTAAAATGAAGGATTTAGGATAGAAGGTGGGTCTGAGGACTGCCCACCTGAGAAGCACCGGAAATTCTCCCTAAAACCTGCACATCCTAGGCCTGGCCCAAACATCTCTGACTGATTCTTGAGCTCACTGTAGTTGAGAATCACTGGTTAAGATGATCTCTAGAGTGCATCTCAGATGTGATACTGTCATATGCCAAATGCTTTTGTTCTAGCAAAGGTGCTGATTCACTGGTAAGTTGGTTTATGGTTTATGCAGATATTGAACCCTTCTCTCCTCTATCTTTTGCTTTCCTTAAACAAGAATGTTTCCCATTTTCTTCTCACTCACAGCTAATGATGGCTAAAATACAACATCCTGTCCGTGATTCTTAAATGAGCCAAATAAATGTCAATGTCCTTGACTTTCCGGTTACTGCCTTGTATGAGATCTCCCATCCGTCTCCTATGCTGTTTCCCAACTTTTCTTCCCTAGCCTGACATCAGGGTCTTCAGTTTGGTTTGGAAGGCTTGTGTTTCTTCTACTTCCTGCAATATCTAAGAGATTTATCTAGAAACCTCTCGTCCAGGTATTTGGCCTGGCTTATTTAGAAGTTAGAGCTGAGAAGGTCACTGCAAAATGTGTGTGTAAAAATAGAACTAGTGAGAGCTGGACGCCAATGAGAGAGATGATAAAATACTGGTGAAATCAGTGGCTCACTAAAGGGGAGATTACCTAAATGCTCTGTGGGTGGACCAGTCATTTGGTCCCCAATGGCCAGAGATCATGATCCTCAAAAAGAGAAACAAGGACATATAATAAGATATGTCATTCCAACTTTTTGGTTTTAAAGTATCTTTTCCTTTACAAAGTGAGGAATTTTACAAGTCTACTTGACAAAAAATGAAGTTTGAAACCCTATGGTGGTACACCCCCCTCTTGTTTTGTTTTTATTTTGATTTGATCTCTTTTTAATTTGATCTTTTACTGGTCCCATGTGGCTCAGGATCTCCTAGAAAAAACTGACTCTCTCAGCAGAGGTACATCTATCACAGAAAAGCATCTGAAAAAGGGACTCCCATCAGAAGCAAGGGGCCAATTGTACTGACGGGTTTTTGTTGTTATTGTTTTTTTTTGTTTGTTTTTGTTTTTTTTGAGGTACCGGGGCTGGGGATTGAACCCGGGACCTTATATGTGGAAAGCTGGCACTCAATCACTGAATCATATTGACTCCCCTAAGTAGGTTCCTTCATATCATTTTGCTTTAAAGACAGCACCGGGAAACAAACCCAGGACCTCCCATGTGGGAGGCGGGTGCCCAACTACTTGAGCCATATCACTCCCTGCTCATTGAGTCTGCTTGTTGTGACTGCTCGCTTATCAGCTCATTGTGGCAGCTCATTTCATCTGCTCGTCTTCTTTAGGAGGCACTGGAACCAAACCCAGGATCTCCTATGTGAGAGGCAGGTGCCCAACTGCTTGAGCCACATCTGCTCCCCTGATATGTTTTTAACTGGCAATTTCCAACAGAACTTTTCCAAGGGAAAGTCTTCTCTACTTGAGCCCATTCAGAAATAGTGATTTCTTGGGTACATCTACTTTTTAAAAAAGGGAGTCCATGAAGTTTGTTTGTAGGTAGTGGGGAAGATTCGAACATTCTTGTGTCACACATGGAGATAGAAACAGGAAGTGTCTACTTGGATGTCTATGTTCTTTCTCAGATGGAGCTGATCTTCATGCTCTGTGAGTCCTGGCTCACTGTATTCATTTGCTGTTGCTGCATATTTGGGGATAGGGTTTCCTCAGATTTTAATACATTTGCCTGGCGACTTAAAAAAAGAATCATTTTAAAGTCACCATTCCGGGTTCCTCTTTTATCCATCTTTCCAATCTGCTCACTACCAGTTAGAGTGCTTCTGATGGAAGAGTGTGGGCAGGGGGTTAGATTTCATACTTGAGCAGCTCTGAAAGGCAGGGAACATTTAAAGCCAAGGCAATGTACTTGGCTGGGATTTCGTGCTCTCTTTGCTATTTCTGCAGATATTTATACTTAAAAAGAAATTTCTCCCACCCCTACAGCACAGCCAAATGTCTTCTCTGGCTGGATCCAGTAAAAAAAAAATCTCCCTGCCTAAAAATGGCAAATAAGTTGGGGTAGAAAATAAGAAAACAAAAACAATGACCTGGAACCATTTTAAAAGAGAGATTCAACTTTGAATTGGGGCAACTAAGCCTGAATCCCTCTTTGGAGGAATCCGGGAATGGGAAGACATAAAATTATGACTTACATCAGGTAGAGATCATATCCAATGTCTTTCTTTGGGCAAATATGGTTTTATGCCTAACATTTTGCCCTAAATCTACCCTTTGGCTTATTTAGGGGGAAAGATTTATCATCTTTTCTTTAGTTATTCAGTCCCATTAAGCCTTTCCAAGCACAGCAAAGAAAACTTAAGAGCTGTGGAAGAGGACAACTAGAAAATATTTGTCCCACTGGCTGCCTGAAACCAAAAATGGGCCAATTAGTAAGTTATCCCCTTTACTTAAAGCACTGTTTTCTATTAAAATGCAGTATTCCTGGGAAAGTAGCATATAAGCATTGCTGGTCATTGACACCTCAGTATGAATAAATTTATCACATATTTTCAGAGATCAGTCTTCCTCAAGGTCTAATTGCCTGGAAGCCAATTGCCTGGGGATCCTTGAGCCTCTCTGTGCCTACAGGGGATGCTGCCATCCTGGCCAGGAGCTGTGAAACTCAGGTCCCTGAGTTGGTACAAGAGACCAGTTAATCCCATGCCTCCATAGTGGACATTTGTTATGAATGCCGTCACTCGTATCTTTGAACAGCCCTTTCCCACAATGTTTGTCTTGCTTCCCTAAGGTAGAAGCCATAAAAAAACGAAAACAAAGCAAAACAAAACAAAACAAAAAACAAGTTTGTGGACAATGGCAACAGAGACTTCTTTCCCTAACTCTCAGCCAAAGTTCCCACTTCTGCCTGTTTCCTGAAAGCAGTTGCAGAAGCCCTCCCTTACTCTGCCAGGGTCTGTGTTACACAAAAGAATTCCAATTAGGATTGCAAGGGAAGCCTTACTCCCACCTTCCCATATCTCCAGCAGGCTGGCTCTGCAAAAAGGCATTCCTATATTCTATATTCTTATAGTATTTCTACATAAGTATGAGCTTATAAATTGTCAAGGTTTAATGCTAACCTTTTAAACTAACAATTACTAATCTTTTAAAGGAAGTATTAAACTGCAAAATTCAATTTCTATGGGGAAGAGTGATTCTAAATAAGCAGTATATCCTTCTTCCTTAAGACTGGATTCAAGTATAGATACAAGTAGTTGTCTTTCTTCCCCTCTCACTCTTTTTCTTGACATAAGTGTTTTGAATGTCTAAGTGTCAAGAACAGTCCAAGCCTCTGATGATACATAGAAAAATAAGATTTAGTCATAGCTGTCAAGGAGTTCATAGTACGGGCTGATGAGTGTAATAGCAGAGACAAATGCTATGTGCACCTGTGGGCCAGAGGGAAGAGGGGCTGCTTATGGCTAGGGTAAGGATGGGGTGTCAGGGAAGTCTTTGCAGTGATGGTGCTTGGGTATTTGAAAACGCAAAATGAACAAGGAGAAAAGAATTATATTACCAGAAAGGAAGCACTGAAGACTTCCAAGATGCAAAACAGCCTGGGACTTGAGAAAAGCCTAAGGATTCAAGTGAGGGTCAGGAGTTTCTATTGTGTAGTTTAGGCCCTTCCCTCAAGTGCTTTATAACTTCAGGGTGCCTTCTAACAAGAAGAGGAAAATATTATGACAAAGGCCATAATAAATAAACTTCCTACATGAGAACGTTGCCTCTTCCCAATTTATTGAAATAAGAGAGCCATAACATTTATTTCCTAAAGGGGGTGGGTGTGAAGCTTAGTGAGGATCAATTTACTTCATTACTCCTTCTAGGGTACTTAAACCTTTATATAATCCCATATGTGGTAGAAGCAGACTATGTGAGGATTTGATGAGAAATAGTAGGAATGTTTCATCAAGTTTTTCATCATTCTTTCGAGCATAACCCATCCTTACAACGCACCTAGTTACTGCGCGATTTTCCCAAGTGAAGGCCTCTGCCAATCCCATGCTGCTGCCTCATAGAAGCTTCCTTTGCCAAAGGACCCTCCTTTGCCTCCTGGGGGAAGGCCAGCTGACTTGCGCAGGGTGCTCATGCCCGACCCAGGTTTGCCTGAGGTGTCACTGACCATCCAGCATTATCGTCCACTGCTCTGCCAATGTTATCTGATCATACCACTTCCCAGCTTAAAAATCTCCTTGAGCTCTTATCGGTATTAACGTTTCCTTTCACTGAGCACCTACAATGAACCAGACTTTGTACTGCATAGATTCAGTTCACTAATCCTCAAAATACCCCATGAGACATATCACATCAGGACAGCCCATGTGCTACAGTTATCTCTGTTACTATTTTGGCAGCAGAACCAGCTACCATGTATTGAGCACTTACTGAAATCGGGCTGGGCACCATCCTAGGCACTTTACACATATTATCTCATTTACCATTATAGCAACCATGTGAAGTAGGCATTAATAGCCCCATTTTACAGATGAGGAAATTGAGGCCAAAAGGGTTTTAATCGGTTTGCAAAGCACTTAGCTAGTAAATGGTATACTGGAGATTTAAGCCCAGGTTGGTCAGAGTCCAGAGCACATGATCTAGTTCACTGCCCTGGGATGACATCCAGTTGATCTACCTTCACATCTAAGGCACTTCACAACCTTGCCCAACCCGTTTCTCCAAACTCCTTTTCTGCCACTCTCTCCTACACACATTACACTCCAACTATCTTGAACTAGTCCCTTAGTATATAATCACTTGATGCCTTTGTACACACGATTCTCTAGGCCTGCAGTGGTCTCCCTTTGCCATTCTCTTCCTAGAAGACTGCTATTCATCCTTCAAGGCCAAATGCAAACATGATGCCCGCTGTGACCCTTCTCTGCTCTCTTCGAGGCAGAGGCAGCTACCCCATGGTCTCCTCTAAGCTTACTTGAGTCATGACACTCTCAGAACCCATAGTGTTTATATGTTTATCTATTTCCCTAAGTAGATTATGAACGACTAGAGAGTGTCAACTATTCACCTTTTGACCTTCTAGCATCTTGTAAAGCAACCAGCAGAGACTAGGTGATCAAATGCATATTTGTCACATGAATGAGTACACAAACCCCTCCACTCCTGTTACAAAGCAAAAACTAATCTGTGGCTTCCAAACAGGTGACATTTCTTCTTTTGCTGTTCATTCCCCACCCTCAACATCCTCCCTATTCTTTCTGGCAACCTAATTTTACCTATTGTTTAAGGCAGAGGTTCTCGACCCCGGGGCACATTTGGGGAACTTTACAAATAAAGTCAAATAAATACTCATGCCCGGCCCCCAGCAACAAATATTTTGATTTCCTTGGTCTTGAGTGGGGACCAGGCATTGGCATTTCATAAACGCTCCTGCGCTCAGTCTAAAGTGCAGCAAGGTTTGAGAACTACTGATTTAAAGAGATACTTAAGTCCCACCTTCTCCTGAAAAGGCTTAATGTGCCTCTGATGATTTTACCTTCCTTTGGATTCAAAGCAATTGCTGTTTTAGCCACTCATTAGATAAAACAAGCACCGCCTTGTGGTAGTGCCTCAGTATTAGACTGTTGTTTAGCTCCTGCATTGCACTTTGATTATTCATGAGTGAATATATCATCTTAAACCAGAAGGACCTCGAGGGCAGAAACTGAGACTTCTACCTCTTTGTCTCCCCCTGCAATGCACATGGTGGGCTAAAACATATTTTTGGTGATTAAACAAAACAAAACTAGTAGAGGCTATTTTAATTCTACTCCAAGGACATATCTTTGGTAAGGTTAAAAATGTTGCAAAAAGGGTGAGGCAGGGTTGAAGGAGAGTGGGAAACGGCTAAAGAAAAGAAAAGTCAAATGGAAAAAAGCTAAATTAGTCCAAAAGAAAATGTGTCCCAGCTTCTTAAGAGGGTTTCTGAAAACACTGAAGCAGCATAAACAAGAGAATTAACTTGGCTTGTGCCCTGATAAGGAGATTTCTTTCTTGGTTATATAATTCTACAAGTTTCCAGGGTGTAAAGAAAATAATCAGCCAGGGAGCACTCCTTACCCCATCTTGACTATACAATTCAATCCTTGGGTTAATCGGCTTGCGGATATGCTCAGCTTGACCTGACCCCCCTTCCAGCTCTATGATCTCAGGCTAAGCCTCACCCTCAAGAGTCCTGGTCTAGAGCTCAATGCCAGAGAAATGGGATAAAACATAATCCTCATTCCATAACCTTGATCCCTTGGTGTAGTGGATTAAGGAGAGAAAAAAACACTATACTTCGTATCTTCTCTAAGTGGCTGTTGGTCCAGAGGTTTGCCTAGAATGAACCAGGCATGTCCTACTAAGTAGTGTTAAAAAGAAGTATTATTTGTTGCACTCATCTTAAAGGCTAGCTCTAAAGTATTGCTTTAGCACATATCCCAGAAAAGCTTATCTTCAGATAGAGTCTATACTTTAGCATGAAGTAAAGCCACAGGAAAGGCTCAGTGAATCACTAAGCACACCCTCTGCTAAGGCAAGATCAGGTCATCAGATAGAGACATGTTTTCTATATCAAGCTTTATCCCAGTTATTAGGTCACAAATTTGACAATCGGCCCCCAAAGGCATGCACATTTCTATAGAATAAATGTAAGTTCTTTTGCCTGGGTTGGGCATTTTAACATTGGTCATATTTTACTTTAATTTTTAATTATTGTTTGAAAACATGATTCAAAGACATTTAATTCTGCCCTTGCTTGCTTAGTAATAATGATAGTAACCAGTTGGCCTTTGTAGATTAAGATAACACCACTGACCACTAATAGGATATGAGTTGATGGACTGTCACTGACCCATTCACGCCTTGCTCATGATTCTTCTCATGACCAGTGGCCAGTATTTGACCTTAAGAGCCAAGAGCTACCAAATCCCTCCAATCACCAAAGAAGACACAGAATAATAGCATGTATCCTATTAGCAAAGGGTGACAAAATGGGAATGACTGGCTAATATATTAAAACAAAAGAAAAATGTGTCTCTAGCTTCTTCATTTATGAATAAATTCTAACCAGACTTAGTAAAACTAGAATCTGGGAGGCTTAAATCCATGATACCTTAAATAATAGATGGAATCAGAAAGTCAGTGTATTAGGGTAAGAATGTCATCTAAAATCTAAAACAGAGCTGAACTATAGGGTTTCAAGGAGTGGGGTTAAGGACAGGAAAATCAATGAATCAACAAGGAATTTTGCTTCTTTAAATAGAGTTTAAGTAGTAGTAGTTGACAATCTTAAATGTTATCCTTAATAGCTGCAAACAGGGTTTATTTAACATGATTTAATACCTAGGGTATAAACCAAAGGTCATTAGGTTCTCCAGGAATATTTTTGGATATGTTCCACTGAAAAGCAAAGTGATGGATTCGCAACTGAGAACAAGTGAATCATCAGGAAAAAGGCATCACTGAAGTAATGAACACGCCAGGGCCCGAAAACTCGAAAATGTTTCTCTAAATGAAAACAAGTAGCTCTATCTTCTCAGAATATGGCCAACTCAATCACCAAGCTGGAATGTTATTTACACAGTTCCAAGCAAACCAAGAAGAATCCTCTGGTCTGTAACCAAGGGCACTTGGAAAGTTATGTCTGTAACAGGCAAAGGCTAATGTTTCTTTTTGATGATTCCTGACTCCTTGAAAAAGAGCCAATTTATCTAATGCAGGTAATGCAGGCAATAACTCCCCTTCCCTGCCACTTCCTCCAAAAAGGACAACCAGCATGATATTTCATGCCTCTTTGGTAAATGACCTGGACTTGTTATATATTTAGCAAGGTGGGCAAAACTTACTCCTGAACTCTGCCCCATTCAACAAATCATAATTATAACCATGTTTTATTCATCTTCTTGCTTGCAGGAGAGGTTATGATGGAACCTGGTCTACACAGCAGGATAAAGTTGAGGTTAGACATTAGAAAAATAAATGTCCTGATTGTGAAACATATTAGCAAAGGGGTTAGACTGCACTATCTCTTTCTTTGGAGTAAGGGCAGTAGATTAAGAAAGGGGGTAGAATGTGATCTTTCTGGGTTGCAGGGGGAGAATTCATGCTTGAGGCCAGGATAGAAACCATAAATAGGGAGCTATGAGAAAGCCATCATCCTTTTGGAGATCTCTCAGGCATTATTAAGTACTTTATGCTACGGCCTTAAGAATTAATGCAAAAATACCTAGTATCTGGGGAATAATTTATTCATTTGGCAGGATCTGGCTGGCCTAAGGTTTTCAAAGCACATCAACCTCAAGAAAAAGCACCATTGCTATTTAATTCATACACAAATTATTTAGTCCTCAACAAATGTTATCTAAGCGAAATGTTCATTCTTTAGAGATGGAGGGTTTAAGATCCCTAGAGGGCAGACCTTGGTCACTTACAAGTTATTGGCAAATATTACAGGGAATGCTAACTCTCTGGCATCTGTTCTTATAACTTACCACTGTATGTGATTTGTTCTCCACAATATTGTAATGGCTGTTGGGGGCAGGAAGCAATAGTGGTTTCTTTACACACCCCCAGCTAGTGCTGGCCCTGGAATAGACAATGCGGCCAACACTTTCAGAAGATGAACACTCAGATTGCTAGCTATGTTGTCTTCTCTGACCTTGACAGGTTCCCAGTCAAAGAACTCACCTGTCTTCTCTCTGAATCAAGGTACTGGAGAATCAGCCGGGTAGTCACACTGTGACTCCAGGTGTTTCCTAGTGCAGCTGTCACACAGCTGGACCCAGAAGTGCCTGAAATGAAACAGGGAAAAATTGTGTTAATGAATGCCTTTTCTTAACAGCATTTCACATAGTCAGAGTCCAGTCATTTTTCATTGCTCAGAGAGCACTCCAGGGCTCAGTTCAATATCACAAGAGTTGATGAGTTAGAGAAGGAGGAGGGGGATTAAGGAATATGACACTAAAAATAAAAACCACCATGAATTTCCTTCAGCCTCAGTGAAAGTGGTCACCACTTAGCTAAAAGATAAGAGAGTTACATATTGACAAGAGATTGCATCGCAAGGCAGCTTGGAGCTATTGTGAAAAGTAAATCAAGCCACTCCATATCCATGGCTGACAGGCATATTACCTCATAGAATAAGAGTTGGTTATGAAACAGTCTTAGTTGAATAGAATTGTAAGACTTTATCGGAGCCCTTAGTCTACCCTAAGTTGCACTTCAGCTGGTATCTTACATCTCCAGAGCTTCACTGATTCCACCTGACATCACCAGGAGAAAAGACTTCTACTCTCCCCTCTTCTTCCTCCTCAGAGGCAGGCCTGAACATCCCATCACTTATGAACCTTCACTGTCATAACTAGCACACCCAAAGTGTTCTCCGAATCCTGCCCACTTTGGCCCTGAGCCCTGGGAGGAATCCAGGCAATGGGGAGCACAGTAGGCACTCTCAAGATACCATCTCTTTTCAATGAGGAGACCAAGGTACAGAGAGGTTGAAGACTATTGGATTAGCTAAACCAAAATGAGCTCCTGAATTTCTCATTTATTGCCTACTCACAGAATTTTTTGGTTTTTACCCCTTAGTGTGGAGTAGGAATTGGTCCTCTTTTCCTGGTTAGACACCTTTCAGGGTGGGCTGACAACTTCATATGGCCTTAAGTTCCTGGGCCTAAGTGCTACAACTACCAACCAATGTGGTTCGATGGTTCTCAGCTGTCGATGATGTTGGCCGTGTTTAGCTGGGGGATGCTACTGGCATCGAGAGGGTAGAGGCCAGTGAGGCTGTTAAACAGCCTACAGTGCACAGGGCAATCCTCCACAACAAACACTCATCTGGCCCCAAATATCAATAGTATCGAGATTGAGAACCCTTGGGTTAGATAACACCAACTATATTTTCTCCCTGGTTCCAGCAGGCATGGGGACGAATTAAGTAGAAATCAACAACTGGGACTTCAACAGGCCTGGAGAGTTCAGATTGGAGAAGATTTTAGTGTACGAAAGAATAAAATTTGGGGTGAGCTTGTGCACACAATTGTGCACACAATTCAAAACATATACAAATTAATGTGAAAATAAAGAATCTAGACTGGGTCAATCTGATCACATTACTTTCCTCCTTAAAATCCTTCAATAGCCCTCCCTGCCTGAGGATGAAGTGCTAAGTTCTGAGCAGTGCATTCTAGCTGGGCCCCTTGTCACTGGCTTCTGCAGCTCTCCCTGGCCTCAGCTCTCTAGGCTCTCTTACTGGATGGTCTCCTGGGACCTCCTGACTTCTCTCTCCTTGACCTCTTGTCAGCAATTGATAGTTTTTCCTTCGGTGGCATTCAGGACATTGGCCTCCTCTGCTGCTCCTTTTACCTCACTGCTCACTCATTTCCCTTCTTTGCTTTTGGGATCCTTCTCAGCTCTGGGTAAATCTCAGGGAATTGGCCATGAACAGATTTTTTCCATTTATACCCAAAGCCTTCAGTGGTTAGAAAGGTAACACATATTAATAAAGAGTACAGGTGTTTGCACATTAATGTAGGATTTCTTTACTACCACAAAGAGATGTACTTGCTCCCATTTTTCTTAAAATACATAGCCTTCTCATTTCCCCCTTTTTGGTAAAGATACATTTACAGAGAAGTATTTTCTGCTATAAGAAAAACAATACTGCAAGGGAAATAGCAACTGACTTTTCTTGTGTGTGCGTGTGTGTGTGCACGCGCGTGCATGCAAACCAGCTTTATTGAGATGATTCACATACCGTACACTTCACCCATTTAGAGGATTCAGTTCAATGGCTTATAGTATATTCACAGAGTTGTTCAACCATCACCAGAATCCATTTTAGAACATTTTCATCACTGCCCCCCTCCCCAAAGTAACCCTGTACCCTTTAGCTGTCAGCCCCCAAATCCTATCCTCATTTCCCCAGGCCTAGGCAACTACGAATCTACTTTCTGTCTCTGTAGAATTATAACTGATTTTTAATCTTAAAGGTTAGGAGATGATGGGGAGTAGTGGAGAATACGGTGAATTATAAAACTCATCTGTCTCAAGGGGCAGCCTGTGTTTAGCTCCAGCTATTTCTGCCATGTGGTAAGGGGAGCTCAGAGTTAGCCAGATCTTTTTGATTTTTAAAGGAGAAGTCAGAAATTTTAAGTACAACCTCCTGATTTTAAAATGTTGGCTTACTTTTTAAAAACATACAAGTAAACATGCTTGTGAAGCATATATGACTCATTCCCACCAAACCTGCAATATCTGCTCCATATGGCCCAGCCTCACTGCTGACGAGGACGACATCCCATGTGGATGATTTCTAAGTCTTTGTCTCAACTTCCAACTTGCCTCAAGCGTCTGTTCCCCATTTACAACCACAGGAATTGCAATTCTGACATCATGAATTTTAGCACCATAATTTCATTATCTTCAAATCAAGCTCATATCTTCCCATATAAACTTACTCCTCCTTCCTTTTCTCTTTCTTCAACCTCTCAGTTAATCTGGTTTGATCAGTTCTATATTTAATCAGTTCCATTTTTTCTTTTTATTTCTCTTTCTCCCATGTTTCTCACTTCCAATAAATTGTGAAGACCTAAAGATTTAGCTATAAAAGCTCACCTAGCTCCTTTCCCTATCCTCCTTTCCTCCTGCCCCACCTTAGTTCAGCTCCCGTCTGGGGACGACTGCTAGGGCTTTCTAACTGCTCTCCATGTTGCTGCCAGGTTCTCCCTACTAAAACCCGTGCTCTTCTCTGCTGCTGATTAACCTCTCCCAAGCACACATCTAAGCATGCTTTCCTGTCACTTAGGCCAGCCTGATCAAAACTTTCACTGGCTCCCAAGTGCCTTCCAAGAGTTCTACATTCCTAAGACTGACATTCAAGGCTCTTTTAGCCTATGTCCTGTCTGTCTTTCCATACTTCTTCTCTCCACACCACATAAACTTTTCCTCCAATTTAATAACTTCTTCCCCAATGTCCCCTCCATATCTGTAACACCCCTACATCCACATATCCAAACTCTGCCCTACCTTCAATGTCACTTCCTACATGATGACTTCCCTGATCATCACAGAAATAATATCTTCCTCCTCTAAACTTCCATAATATTTTATTTCATGTTCTCATGGTTACTGCTGTTTTCTAGCCTGAGGTATATTAAGAGTGTGCTTTTCTTATCCCTCCTAATATATATTATAAGAGGGCAGAATCCATGTCTGATTTATGTTAGAACAAGGTTACAACACAAGGTCTGAGACAGTGGATGCTTAGTAAACACCAGTTAAATGAATAGTTAAGTTATTTCTACTAAACTTCAAACCCTGCCATATAATTGTTTTAGCAGATTTACATTCTTGATTATATCTTGCTTAAACTAAAATTAAAAAGCTTACATTTTCCAAGCAAACTTAGAAGGTAATTCTTAGATGCCTGCTAAGTGATAGGATAAAGTGAGGATGAACTTTAAAGTTTGCAAAAGAAAAAACCACATGTGAACAACTGGAGTTGCTAGTTAGTGAAGCAGTCAAAACTTTTTTTTTCTGGTAATAAAATTATAGGAGCTTCCTATGTCTAGAGGAAGACAGGATTTTATCAGAGGTCAGAGCCACATTCAGCCGGTAGAGTCTATTCTTAAACGACTCCCTACACCAATGAGAACAGTATACAAAATGCACCATATATTTGGCTGTTTTCTAGACAGGTGAGCTTGGGTCCTTACCAAGGGGCATGAGTACACTGGAAAAGTTTCCAGTGGAAACCCTGAATGAGCAAGTTTGCAGAGACACATCTACAGGAATGCTTACAAACATTAAACTACCATAAGGGTAATAACAGCAAGGCCTTGCAAATTAATGATAATAAAAGACAGTAATTTTAAAGTACTAATGCTAGGCCCTATGTACACCCTTTATATAGGGAGGGCTTACATCTTTTTTGAACTTCATATCTTAGTTACAACTTTTTTGATTCTCGCAAAACCCTATGAGATAGATAATATTATCATCCTGATTGACAGACTGAGGCGATGAGAAATTGAGTAACTTTTCCAAGAAACATAGTTGGTTAATGACAGAACCAAGGTTCAAAACTAGGCAGACTGAGTATTAACCACTACTCCAGTTAGCCTTCTGCAGGCTCATCACCTCTCTGAAGTTAAAAGAAAAAAAAATCCTGCTATTTTGCCAGCCCAGAGGAAGCCCTTAGGAAAGTCCTGAATACCCAAAAGACCCATATCTGGGAAGACACTGATGGAGGAGTGTTGTGAGCATCTTATGAGACATCTGAACTGCATGTCACTCAGGTTCCACTTGCCAAGGCAGGGCATGCATTGCCTTTCTGGAAACCCCTGTCACTTAGGTTCCATGCTTGGCTTCCTCTGTTCTGATGTACAGTGATAACCCAGGGCAAGGGGTTTCCAGAAAGGCAATGCATGCCCTGCCTAGGCAAGTTTTTCACCTTTTTCAACCAGTCCCACCGCTGGATTCACACAAATCAGGTAGCCTGAAACTGACCCTCCCTTGTGGAAGGCTTAAAAATCTGGCAGGATTGGAAAACTCTTTCACTTAGTAGGGCTTCAAATATATGAAAACAATTGAAGGGGGGTTATGGTTGGTGCAATCTCTTGAGAGAGAACTGGGAGAAAAGGAGGGGGGAAACTGCCTGTTACTCTAACTTTGTAACTTTATTTTCAAACCAGAAAACTCAGTGGTCTCATGTCTTTTGACTTACAAGTCAAATGACAGGGCTGGTTTAAATCATCATTGACATTGTTAATGGAAAATTTAAGGTAGGAAGAATCTGCTTACTAGCTTTTCAGAAAAGGTGACTTCCTGCCCAATGACCTAAATAGTCAGGAAGTAGGTAAGTGAATCTTTGCTATGCTCGTTTTAAGCAGAAGTTCTAAAAATTGGGGCACTCTCTCCCTCTCCTTCCTTTTTGATGACCTTGATACTTAGATCTGCCAAGGAAGCATGACTTCATTGTACTGGAATTTGGTTGATTCTAATACAAGTTAAATATTACATGAATGAACTAGTCTCTGAGAATATTTTCATTATCTGGGGATCTTTCATTGTCACAGGATTGAACCTGTAGAAGTATCTGGGTAAGCTACATAGAACAAACCAACTTATTTACATTGAAATCAGCCCTTTCAGAAATGCTTTTTGGTAAGTCAGAGCCTGTTCTCTTTCTGTGATGATTTACCCATCTGTAAAATATGAATAATTCTTGCTTCCTAGAAAACAAAGTTTCTTGATGACCCTTAGATGAAGATACTTGCCAGATATAAATGATAGAAACGATGATCAAACACTGAAGGTGAAATTCTAGGGAGAAAGGAAGTTTAGACATCATGTTCTACATTTTTTATTCTGCTAATGATGAGGCAAAGCTCACATATGAAGTGGTTAAAACAACAGGGTTTGGGATTCTGGAATATCTTTCATGACTTCTATCTTTTGGATCCAATTCCACACTCCTTTGGAGTGGGAGTTAGTTATGAAGACAAATTTCTCACAAGGCAAGGGGCTCTCTTCCTGCTCTGTAAATGCAGGGTGTAGCCCTTGTGCAATCAGACAGGAGGAGGATAACCAGGTTGCTATGTATCCTTGATTTCCAGAAAGGGAATGGGCCTCTGGTACCAACCCGTGTCAGTATTTAGAAGGGGCCTGTTGGGGAGTCTTTAATGAGAAAGCTCCTGCTTTGAAAACATCTCAGTTTATGACTCCTGTGCTAAGCATTTCTGGGAGGTCAAAATGAATCTCCAGTACATAACAGAAACTTGTTTGCCCTGTACCAAAAGGGTCAACTTTAAAAGAATAAAGTTTTCCATATTAAAAAAAAAAAAAAAAAGTAAAAACAAAGCAGTGACTTCCAGAGTAGGAGCAGAGGGGAAGGAAAAGTTCATGGCCTAGAAGGGCTAGACATTTGGTTTCCCCTCTCCCTTCAGATGAAAGGCAATTTATTGAGACTAGAAAGAAGAAATTTTTAAAAATTAAAAATTACCAAGCACTATTCAGCAATGCATTTGGAAAAAGACCTTGACCCAAAGTGAAAACATTAAATAAAAAGAGTTTTTATGGCTAAGAGATTTCAAAGTGAGTCAGGAGGTCATTCTGGAGGTTACTCTTATGCAGGTCTCAGGCAGATTCCACTAACTGCCATAATCAACAAAGCCTCAAACAAGAGTGCCATCCGGACCCCAGAGGCAAGGCACACAGCCTCATGAAACCAACACCCCCCTCTGCAGGCCCTATTTGGGAATATATGATAATCTATTTCCCCAATATAATGTAGTTATACTCATTTATAATTCCCCTACTCATGATTCTTCTACTCCTTTTATTTGGACCTATAATTTTCAATGTAACCGTTAAACATATCTCTTAGAGACTTAAATCTTTAGATTGTTCAGGTTGAGCCCTGAATTCCAGCAGAGTTGTGGCCAACTCCTACTCTCAGTTCTTCGGGCTTGCCCTGGACAACCGACACATGATGATGATGGGCCAGTCCAATGCCAAAAAAACCAAGGAGTATCTACAACTGCAAGCAAAACCTTTCCTTCCATCTGCCCTATGATACCTAAGTCCCCTCTCAGCCTGAAGCAGTCAGAGCAGACATCATCCCGAATCCCTCAAGGTTGAGGAATGAACAAATGTAAGGCAGGAGTGTAACCACAGACCAAAGTAGATTTATTGTTACTTAGTTATTATCTTGTGTTAATGGAAGAACTTGTAACATTGATATAAAGATAGTGGTCGCCGGGGGTTCAGAGGGGAGGGGAAGGGATGTATAGGTGGAACAAAGGACAGTTTTAGGGCAGTGAAATGGTTTTGGATAATACTGCAATGATGGACACATGACGTTATACATTTGTCAAAGCCTATAAAACTATACAGCACAAAGTGTAAACCACAATGTAAACTATAGACTTTGGTTAGTAGTAATGCTTCAATATTGGTTCATCAATTATAACAAATGTACTACACTAATGTAAGATGTTAATAATAGGGGAAAATGTGTCTGGGTGTGTGTGTGGAGGGGGCGGGAGGGAGATTATGTGAGAATTCCCTATACTTTCTGTGTAATTTTGCTGTAAATCTAAAACTTCTCTAAAAATAAAGTTTATTATTATACACACACACACACAAACTGAATAAAAACACCTACAAATATTTTCAGGACTGAAATAAATTCATGAAAGGAGATGGGATGTTACCACTGGAACTGACATTCTCATTATCTTTCTTTTCTCTTGTCCTCACATCCTGAAGCATGTTCTATATAATGCATGACAGCATACGGTCAGCCGCTGGCTGGAAGTCAGGACCTTGGAGTTCTATTTCTCACTTGGTTGTGGGCTTTTAATGAGACCAGGTGGGAGAAGGAGAGTGGTGTAACAAAGAACATCAGAGCAGGCCTCAGTAATAACCAGGTGAAACAATTACTTCACCTCTCTGAGCCTCAGTTTCTTCATCCGTGACAAGAAGGGGTTGTTCAAAAACAATCTCAAAAGTTTCTTCCTGTTCTAAAAACTTTCAGTCTATGGTATTTTGATGAAAAGGAATTAGTTCCTCATTCTAGATTTCATTTTTTCCAGGAAGTTCAAGAATGCTCTATTCTACATACTATCTTTAAATTGCTCTGCCCTACTAGCACCTATTTAAGCCTGAAAAGAATGCAGACACATGGCCCTTTTCCCGATAGCAGCTTTTTCTCCAGTCTAGGGATTTTCTCAGTCTATTCTACCCACTAAAACCTTATGATGGGTAAACATACGCTGGCTAGTCCCAGCAAACACAACTTCATAATAACAAAACCTAAAGATGAGAGTCTAAATGTTAGAGTTGAGATTAGAAAGGGATTATCATCCATTAAATTCAGTTTCTCCTGGTTAAAACCAGGCCCATGGAGGTTGCTGAGCTTCAGCATATGTTTTTTGTTGGGTCATCCATTTAAACTGGGGAAGTGACTGAAAATCTCAGCTACCCCTCCCCCTGCCCCCAGAAAGATGAAGTAGGGGATATGCTTAGATCTGCTTTCTCCTAAACTTCCCAGAGTAGCCTAAGTTACATCTGTTGGTGGATCATCAACTCTTGTTCTATTCAATGCAGAAAGTCAGAATATCAGCAACCAAAATTGATGAGGATGAATAGCTTTTAACAGAGGCAGAAAGACTGCTTGAGATAGGGTGTTTCTAGAATAAAGATTCAAGATGATCTACAAGCTCATGAGGACACAGAGCAAAGGTATCATATAAAAGAGATCGGATTAGGTTCAGAAATCTGTCCTCCAGCAAAATTAATTTCTTTGGGGACCTGTGGTTCACAAACAGAACCTGTGAAGCAGCTGTATTTAGTGTGCACTCCACTTCCTCTAGTCTCTAAAATTGACAATGGTCTGTATAGGTCAAGTTCCAACGGAAGTGATATTTCTGACCTAGCTCTATAAATAGAGCACTGGAAAAAACCCATCAGCTGTGAAAATATTTGGAAACCACATATCTGATAAGGGTTTAATATACAGAATATATAAAACATGTTTCAGCTCAACAACAAAAAGACAAACAACCCAATTCAAAAATGGCAAAAGACTTGAATAGACATTCTCCAGAGAAGACATAAAAATGGCCAAAAAGTACATGAAAAGATGTTCGACATAATTTGCCATTAGGAAAATGCAAATCAAAACAATAATGAGATACGATTTTATACCCACTAGAATGGTTACTATTTAAAAAATGGAAAATTACAAGTGTTGGAGAGAATGTAGAAAAACAGGAACACTCATTTCAGTGCTGGTAGGAATATAAAATGGTGCAGCTGCTGTGGAAGACAGTTTGGCAGTTCTTCAGAAAGTTACGTATAGAATTGCTATATGACCCAGCAATCTCACTTCTAGGTATATACCCAAAAGAGTTGAAAGCAGGGTCTTGAACATATATTTGCACACCAATGTTCACAGTGGCATTATTCACAGTAGCCAAACGGTGGAAGCAACCCAAATATCCAACAACTGATGAATGGATATACAAAATGTGGTATATATACACAATGGAATATTACTCAACCCTAAAAAGGAATGAAGTCCTGATACATGTGACAACATGAATGAACCTTGAAGATATGATGTTGAGTGAAATAAGCCAGACACAAAAAGACAAATATTCTATGATTTCAATGATATGAGGTAATTAGAATAAGCAAATATAGGTTACTGGGAGATGTGGTGGGGGTATGGAATAGGGAGTTAAGGCTTAAAATGTACAGAATTTCTATTTGGGATGATGGAAAAGTTTTGGTAATGGATGGTGGTGACAGTAGCACAAAACTATGAAAATAATTAATAGCATTTTATTATATATTTGAATATGGTTAAAGGAGGAAATTTAAGGTTGTAAATATGCTACTAGAATAAAAATTTTTTAAAAAAATCCATGAAACTGCGTAATACAAACAATGAACCCTAAGTTAAACTACAGACTATGGTTAATAGTACAATTATGAAAAATGTGCTTCCATCAAATATAACAAATGCACCACACCAATGCAAGGTAATAATTAGGTGGTATATGGGAACCCTGTATTTTATACATGATTTTTCTGTAAACCCACAACTTCTTTAATAACAAAATAATTTTAAAAACCCATCAGCTGCAAATGGCCCAGGGACCACAAGCTATCTATTAAGTTAGCAACCACAGTAATTATGCTGCCATTTTAGATAAGGAAACAACAACAACAACACATCTTTTGTTATTTATAATCTTCTGAGTTCTGAGATTTTCAAAATACTTCAAAGCTATTAATCTTTCAGATTTACAAATAAAGGGCCAAAGGCATAAACCCATGCACTAACTGCCTTACCCCATACCATCTGACCACCAAGGAAAGCATTTAGCCTGATAAACAGTAAGCCTGATTCACTTTGACAATGCAGAAAAGTTAATTCCCAATGTCTCTTGGCTAGGGGTGAAAGGGGTAAATGCAGTCCAGAGTCTTTATTGGCACAACACAACTAGGCTGATCCAAGTCTCACTAAAATACGTTCTGAGAAAGGTAAGAAATGTGAAGCAGAAGATAAGAAAAGGTGGGACAATCAGAACATCTGGAATGGAAGAGATAGGGATGGGTTAATTCTCCAAAGCAGAAGGTGGAAGTGGGGTTAGCTAATCACTAGGATAAAGACTGCTATGCACTAGCACAAATCACTCAAACCAACTCCATTGGCTTTTTCATGCGGAGAAAATACAATATCTCCCAGTCTTAGAGTGGTAATATAAGTTATTATTCAACCAGGGAACTTTTGAGAAGGTAAGGGAGATGTTATTAATCATTATACTGAAATAGCAGGGATAAACTGGGACTGGTCTAGGCAAACCAAGATGTATGGTCACTCTACAGAGACACTGTGTAGGAGATATTCAGAATCAGAATGAGGATCACTCTACAAGAAAATGGTCAGTCTGGAAACCATTCCATTTGCCTACCAAACAGTTCTATAGGGGATACTGCATAGGGTTTTCTCTGCATGCTGGCAGTGACAGTTATCAAGGTCCTCAAAGATAGCGAGGAAAACAATAGCTGACTTGAGAAGAACAGAACAAATCTAGGGCATTTGGATAGAAAGAAACAATTTCCCCTCACCCAGCTCAGCTCCCAACATTCCCCAGGGGACCATGCTTCTGAACCCTTTCTCCAATAATACAGCTTTCCTCCTGCCATCTTCTATTTTAAAAACAAAAACAAAACCGTGAATGGTAACCTGTAACTAGGCCTCCTGATCCTTTGAAAGAATGCCTTAATTAAAAATAAATTCACTCAATAGAGAAAACACATACCACCCTTAAGGAAATACCAGATAAATAAAACAAAGAAAACAAAACCCCAACCATTTAAAGAAATTTGAGGCATTTTATTTTGAATTTAGTCTTCATTCACTGTAAGTCAGGAAGATGCTTACATGAAATGTTTTTTTCTCCCACAATGTGTTTTTATCTGCTTACTGTGATTTCTTCACACCATACACCATTAGTTGTCTTCGTAGCAGCTTTGCATTTCTGTTCCCATTATAGGATCTGAGGCAGCAGGGGATACCAAACCTGAATTCTTGTGTATTATCTATCATCTCATTTTCTGACCAGGTGATGTTGGCAGAATGAATGCAGCTTCTTACTCTGATCTCAGATTGTATATAGCCCTGGCTGTTAAAAAAAAAAAAAACAAACCCAAAAACAATAACAACGACACTCTCAGATTGGTCCATTCAGCCAACTGCCTCTGGAGAGAGCCAGAAGGGCAAAAACTAGCATATCCTTTATTAGTCACTCTTCCTTGGGGAGATTTAAACTACAGTGAGGTGACATTTGGTAGCATTACATATTCAAGGACTTTGTCTGGACATCGAGCAGGCCAGGTGACAACCCATTTGACTGAAAAAAATAGGGACTCACTAATGGTTATATGGTTGGCTTTTGGTAAATTGGCTTATAAGGCAAAATCGGGACAGGAAGACAGGGCTTCTCCAGGCCTTGGCTGATGGGGCCTGTGAAAGTCCACTCTTGCTTCAGGCTCTCACTGGCTCTTTGCAAGCAATAAAGACAGAGGGAAAAGACACACTGTGATTTATCAGGAAATATGCTCTTGAAGGAAAATATTTCTGGAAGGACATCAGTGGCTTTAAAAAAGCCAGTAATGCTTGCAACTGTCCTATAAGTTTGAAATTATTTCAAAATGAAAAGTTTAAAAGGGGGGTGGGGGGACCAAAACCTATTAATGCAAAAAGACATGTCAACTAAATGCAATGTCTCATCCTAGATTGGATCCTGGATCAGAAAATAAAAATTGCTAAAGAAGGTATTACTGTGACATCTGGCAAAGTCTGAATATGGCCAGATATTAAATAATAATATTGTATCAGTGCTACATTTCCTGAGATAATTTTATTGTGGTTATGTAAGAGGACGTGTTTGTTCTTCGGAGATAAATGCTGAACTATTTGAGGAGGAAGGGACATGATGTCTATTACTTACTGTCAGATGGTTCAGCAAAGATAAATTAATAATATTATCAAAAGTATTATCAAAAAAAATGGTAACAATAATATGAGAGAGGGTTGAAGTAAAGGTGGCAAAATGTTAACAATCTAAGTAAAGAGTATGTGGGAGTTCATTGTACTTTTCTTCCAACTTTCTGTAGGCTTGAACTCTTTTCAAAATTAAAATAAAAAGCAAAAAAAGCAAAAAAATATTAGCATGAAAATGTAGGATTGCCCATCCTGAGAGATGACTTATGTCATGGATATAACATCAGGTCATGGGCTTGGGTCTCTGGGGAAATTATTAGTGTATTGTTTCAATGCATCAGAATCAGCTGGTTAGCTTTTTAAAATGCAGAATCCTGGGCTTCACCCCAAACCTACTGAATCAGTAAGCCTGTGGGTGGTGCCCAGGAATCTGCATTTTTGAAAAGCTCTCCCAGATGATCTTCAAATACACTGAAGTTTGAAAAAACCATGTGTTCGGCATCTGCTGCTTTGCTTGCAATTGCAGACTCCTCAGACCCCACGGACAGTCCATGTGCTGTCCATGTACTCCATGTACTGTCATGGACGTACTTACATTAGAAAATCTCCACCTAGTACGCAGTGGTGTGGCTCTGCATCATTTTCATCCTGGAAGCCATCATTCTGCAGAATGCCCTTTGGCCCAGTCTTTTACTCCTATCTGCTGACTTTATACCCCACCCTACTTCCCAAGGGAGAACAGAGGAGAGAAATGTAAATGGTCTTTAGAAATGCCATAATTCATCTGGTTGAGGTTGTCAGAGGAACCACCCAAAACACTAATTCAGAAAGGTTTGGTGGAGGAGGACAGCTGACAGCTTGCAGCATGAAGCAGGCCAGGGAGTAGGCTGTCCCCATTCAGACAGATTCCCTCATTACAGTCCTTTCTCAGGCATGCTCCTTGACCTGCATTTCTTCTACACACCAAAACATGGCTCAGCTTTCAGAGCCAAGCTCCGTGAGGTTTCCCAGGGGGCAGGAACAGAGTGCATTTCTAAAGGAGCAAAGAGAGTAGGAGCAGGACAGCAACCCGGAGGTGCTTTGAAAACTCCAGAGTACATTAGTGCATCTAATGAATTCAACTTCAAGTGCTTTAATACATATGGCTTTCCTTGATCCCATGACATGGGTATTATTATTATTACCATTTTGTTGACCACCAAAACCCACCTAGTCAGAGGCAGAGCTGGAGCCTGAGCCCAGGCCTTCTAATGTTTTTCACTGTCCCAACAGCCTCCCATTTGGCATCAGAGAGCACAGCATTGTGGAGAATGCTTTTAATTATCACCTTGCCCATAGTGCAAAGATTTATTGTTATGCTTTCCTCCCACCCCATCTCAATCACCCCTTTGGGAAGGAGAATGATCATGATAGAAATCAGGATACTGTCATGAGTGGGAAAGAATGGAATGCTGGCATCACATATGTTTGTTGCCCCTGAAGACTGATAAAGGGGTAGGGGAAGAGTGAAATGTTGGACCAGTCAGTGGGGGCAACCCCAGTCTCTCCTCAGCACCGAGTTTTAGGCAAGAATCCAAAGGGTTTTCATTTTCCCACACTGGTGAATTCACCTTGGCTGCCGAGTTTCTTCAGGTCAGCTTGTTTCTTTGACTTCTGGAGCTGGGCTTCCTGAGAAAAGGCTAGGAGAAGCTGTTGTACTTCTCTATATTGGAGGCGCATGTGTGTGCGCGCGCGCGCACACCCACACACACACACACGCATACACAGGCACACACGCATACACAGGCGCACACGCAGGAGGGATGTCCCGTAGGCCATCCATCTTGCCAACATAAGGCTCACAACAAATAATGCCGCAGGAGGAAGGGAAACTCCTTTTGTGACAGGAATTGCAGAGGGTGCAGCAGCTGCCTGATCACAAGTTGTGAGGTCTGAACAAAGTGCAGATCGCCAGGGCGTGGGGGATCTTAGGCAATGGAGATGAACTTGCTTTAACTTCCCCAAGTTCCTTCACAAGAGTGTCCCAATCCCTGGGGGTAGTCAAGAACTCTCAGGCAGCCGCCTCATGGTGAGAGAGGGAACTGATGAACAAAATGTGCTGATGCTAACAGAGTTATTTTAATTGGGGGGAACTGGTTTTGGTGGCAGTCAGTCAGCACATGTCTGCAAAATACAAATTCTTGAGCAAAGCAATTTCCTTCTTCCTTGCAGGTCACTGTTTATCCAGAAATGGGACAGAACAATGGGTTTGCCAAAAATGACCGGCATCAGCCAAGTGATCAAGCCCACCAACTCGGAGGAACTTGTCGCATATCTCAGACCTTATTTCAGACCTTAGTTGATAAGATGGTAAAGGATTAAGAGGTAAGATTTAAGAATAATTAGCATGCTCCAGGCACTGAGGCAAAACACCTTTAAGAGGGAGATACTATCATCATGCCAGTTTTCCAGAGAAGGAAGTTGAGCTGCAGAGAGAGGAAGTGATTTGCCCAAGGTCATCTGACAAGAGGCAGAGCCAGGATTTGAACCCATAGTTTGACTAGTCATTTCATTGCTCTTTGTTTCCTTTCAGCTATTTAAAAAGCAAGTATTAAGAATAAGCTCTCATATCCGTCTCTGAGAGGATAAACTCATGGAATCTTTCCTCATTTTCTAAAATCCCAACTTCTTCTTTTCCTCATTAAATTATAATATTCAATTTCCTATTCAGAGTCATCTGTGCCTTCCTAGAAAAGCAAATTTTAATAATGTCCTCTCCCTATTGTTGGGAAACTCTTGGTCATACAATAGGTTTCTAGAAATTGATATCAAAGAAAAATAAACCTCTAGCTTCTGTAGATTTCCAACTGAAAATATAAAATAATCCCAGCTGACAAAATCGTGATTGGCTTCCCTTGATGACTATAATCTCCACATCCGGTTCACCTTCTTTGCCAGAAGTACATGATTATATCTTTCTTATATTTTAGGATGTTTCTATAATATATGACATTTCTAAGCAGAATTGCTATGGTAATCATCATTACAATTGATCATTATTTCTTTATCAATGGTAACTCTACAATGAAAAAATAAAGCAGCAGAAGGTAAATGTGATGGAGTCAGAAGAGCTCTGCAGGAAGCCAGTTAGCCCATTTTCTCATCTGTCATGTGGTTCTGGAATGGCAAGGAGACAATAATCCTTGCTAATAACATTTGCAGAGTAACTACTATGTTCCAGAAATTGTTCTGTTTTTTACATGATAAAAATCTCTTAATCATCTCGACAACAATATAGATTAGTTACTACTATTGGCCCCATTTCATAGATGGGGAAACTTTACCCACAGTCACATAGCTAGTAAGTGGTGGAGACAGGATTTAAACCCTGGCAGTCTAGCTCCAGAGCCTTGTTCCAGCCTTACTCAAGATCTGACAAGCAGCTAGGCCCAGAAGTCCCTGTTCTAGAGATTCCCATGCCCCCAGCAGTGGATTATTAAAACATTCTTAACCAAGGATGGCCTATAAAGTTTTCATGATATTACCATAGACTCATCTTGTTTATGAAACAAAATATTGGTGCAGACAGAAGAGTCATGTATTAAGCATTTTTAAAAGTAAAAAATTTTAGCATCATTGTTCTTAAGGAAAGTGACTTGCCCAAGGTCACACACTTAGTCACAGGTCATTTCTGGTCCAAACACCCCTTTACACACACCTGTTGAGCTGTGGGACCTATTGCCTCACCTAGAAGGCTTCATGCACTCCCTGCCTGAATTCAGGAACGTCTTTTCAAGAAGACATCACTGTACCTGCTTTGCAGCTGTCCTCTCTCTAAATTCACAATAATAACATAACAACGTAGTAGTAGCAACAACAAAAATAATAAAATAAGCGGTGGAAAGACTTCTAAGGTATAAAAATTTCCTTAAACAGATCTTTAAGGGAAAGAAAAGGAGGTTTCCTTCTTTAAAGAGTAAAGTGTCTTCCAGCAGGAACTTAAAACTCAGTACTATTTCGTGTGTGTGTTGATGACTGAAAAGTTTTTCTACCCTCCCTATCAAAAGAATACCCCTAGGACAATTACAAACTCTAAAAGTAGCAAACTCACACCTCAAAGAACATTTTAAAAGTAAAACTCTAAAACTCATAGTAGTTGCAAAACAGCTTTCTATGAAGAAAGGGAAAGTTTTATCTTAGGAGCGAATTTCACAGGGTTGGAAAAGGAGAGAGATGGGAGGGGGGAAAGGGTGGGAGCACAGAAGAAGGGGAGGCGGGAGAGGACGGGATAAAGGAGGAAGGACCGCTGGCTTTAAAAAGCAACATTGTCCAGAGAGGTGAAAGGGAACAGATGGCCGTGGAGAATGTGGCCCTCAAAGCCCCGAAGAATGGGGAGACGTTGACAGATCTTGCTGTTTCCCATTGACGCCTGAATGTTCTGGTGTGGGGAGCCGAGGCCAGTGCAGGGGACAGAGCTCTGTTCCCAGCGGCTCACTGGGGCACTGAGCTGAGGCTCTCTGAGAAAAAGAGCAGGCAAGGGCTGGGAGTTGGGGGGTGGGGACAGGCAGCAGTGGTCACCAGAGGGAAACAACAGTGAATGCTGGAGGGGCGTGTAGGCTTCCACAGCCCTCTCTTCTGTCTGGCCCAGCCCAAGGAAGGTCAAGCCAGTGCTGATCTTTGCCTTGGCAGAGGTGAAGGAAAGGACAGGAGCTGGGGCCCAAAGTCTTGGCATCCTCCCCCCAACATACACTGGGGAAGGCAAGTTTGGGATAAACAGATACTTTGGGACGTGGAAATGAAGAAAATACTCTAAGTACGTTTAGAGGATTGAGATGTTCAAATGGCAATAAACAAGAAATCCGGGTCTTTGTAAAAGTCCAGAGAATACTGCCAAGTAAATCCTATATTATTTCATGGAGTCTCCAGGCAGAGAAGTGATTTTTCTGGCAGACACCGTAAGTTGGTGGCAGACTCAGGAAGGAATCCTAGAGTCGATCATAGAGCTCTGAATCCGACTCCAAAGAGGTGTGGAATTGGAAGTGGGATTTGCCAGGCACAGCAGGATGAGGGGAGGGGCAGAGGGACTCTTGCATGCAATGTGCGTTCACACGTGCACAGGTGATGGGCATGTGGATGGGGACTGCTTATGGGCTCCTTACATGGAGTGGCACCATACAAATCATCACAAAGCAACATTAGGACATGAATCTCTGGCCAGCTGATGGATCCCTGTTCCTAGGAGGGGAAAGCCAGACAATCATTCCCTGCAGCTGGAGGGCTGGAGAGTGCGTGAAGAGGAGGAACCCTTTGCGGAAGTAGGGATTACAAAGAGTCTCATAAAGTTTAGGGGACAAAGATACAATCAGTGTAATTTCCTTAATGAAACTTTAATCAGGAAAATTATCATTCTAAACGACCTCTTGACCTCTCCCTACCCCCCTGAGGGGCTGATGACAAAATTCAGCCCTGCTTCTGCCCATTGAGGAATGGGCCACAATCTTCGATTCACCCAGTTCTGCCACAGAGAGCTGCACGAGCTCAAAACATTTTTCCAGTTCTAATTTTTCTCTCTCTTTGCCTGGCCCTGCAAATGAGAGAGACCTGAACTCAGGGCTGAGGGTCTTGGGAAAAGTGGGGCAGGGGTTTGGAGCAACAGATCACTGATCAGAACAATCATTTGGAAACATTCCTACATGTCTTGGTCCCCACAAACATCTCTCATCTAACTCTCTGTAGGAATACAGGAAGTTAAAAGGGGGCTTTCAACATACTTAGTGACCCAGCAAGTTCACCTTTACCTGGGGCCAGGTCTGCATTTCCTCGTAAAAGAAGAATAGTACTATAATGGAACTATAGTGGCAATCAAGTCCCACATTTTGCACTGTACATTCATATGAATTACTGAGAAAATTCCCATGGAGCGGCATAGTAAAAAAAGATCAACCATGATAAAGACCTTGCCTTTTATTTCCCTGCTTCATCCAAATTGCTCCCCAGGCACTTTAGATTTAGAAGCTCCACTAATCAACCTTATAAACAGCGGCCCAGCCATTGCATAGAAATTACTTTGTTTAGCTGCTAAGTGAAATTACCCTGAGGGATAGAAGATGCCCAAGGCTTTAACAATCACAACATAACACATCCTCCGTATGAGAATAGAAGACAAGCACACTTTGACATCCCAATTGAAACTCCAGGCTGAATCCAACATAGAGGAATGTAATTACCTTTCATAGTTCGATGGTGCACTAAAGAAATTGGAGAAGTGGAATACCTATTAAGTCCCCACTAATCCTCCTCCTAAATTCAAAGCCTGGCTAGTCCCTATAATTCATTTCTGAGTCTTCTTACTCTCCACTATTGTTAAACAGCTCAATTGATAAGTGCTTCCAGCTAATAATGCTTTCTACTGAGCTCACTCCCTCGTCTTTCCCAGAGGCTCAAAGCACTTTACAAATATCATCTCATTATTCTTTACAACACTCAAGTGAGCCTGATAGGTGGAAAGGTTCATTATCTTCTCCTTACCAATAGGGGAAATAGACAAAGGAAGAAGTGACTTGTTTAAGCCAACAAAGTAGAGGCAGAACTGGAACTAAAAGTCAGACGTCCTCCTGACTCCAAAGGTGCACATGTTCTATGTCAGCTAGTAAAGCCCTTCTGCTGACAGCAGTCTTTTCTAGCTGTGAGATGTGTTGTAATCAACAGGTCCATAGAGTTGGGGCACTGGGCTGGGGGGAAAGGGCATGAGCTGGGATGGCAAGGTCCCACTCGAATGCCCTTGACTAGTTTGGACCAGTCACTTCACCTCTGAGTCTCAAAGTCCTCCTTGGTAAAGGGAGAAGTTTAGATTAGAGGATCTTAAGGACCCTTCCAGCTCTTATATGATTAGTGAAGTGGGAGTTTCAAAAGAGGGGGGATGGTGGTGTCTATTTTTCACTGGCTCCTTGTGACCATCTAGGCTTCATTCCTCTAGTGAGACTGAAATAGCATCCTTGTCTCTTTATAGAGCGCTCTGGTCATCCAATGTCCACAAATGATGGATGAGGATCAAATCAGTCACTGCTAGTTGAGAAATGGGAAAGGTAGTCCTGAGGCATCAAGGCCAAGGACTAAAAAGGTAGAGAGATGGAGATGGGAATGCAGCAGGAAGATATAAGACTGGAAGGGTCATAAAAAGAATTGGCAAACAACATTTTGAGCTGTGCCTCTGCCCTATCCAGGAGCACTCCCTACATTCCAAGGAACCTACAACACATTCTCCAAAGCATAAGAAGGCCCCAAAGAAACAAGATTTGCTTTGGTTTTTCTAAATACAAGATTCAGTTGCCAACCCAAAATATCCACATGAACAATATCCCAATGTACCCTGTGGCGGTGGTTTTCCATGTAAGTAGAATTTCATTTTAATTAAATAACATTGATGCCCCTTCAAGTTAATTAAAATTGGATTTTAGAGGTGGTTTCAGAGTTTATAATTTGTGTTACTTGAGCCAGGTGTAGCATGGGGTTGGCCAGATAAGCCTGAGCCTTTTAAAAAAAACTGCAATATTTTCTCTCTCTGATTTTTTACACTTTCTTTTCCTAGATGATGTTTTGATAGTCCTCATTTGCTACAAAGAGAGTTGGAGAGGGAGAACATGGAGGAAAATCAACATTTGTTTGTAGGAGAAGCAACCCCCGCAACCAGAATAATGACCTTGGAAAGAGTTTTGGTTGATGGGCCGATTACAGTGACTGGATATAAAGGACTGACTGTGCAGTCGCCAGAAAGAAACACATTTTTGTAATATCTGAGTTGTTTCTATTGGCTTGATCTTCCTTGCATTCACCATGGGAACTGAGTCAACAAGTTTGCTTGCTTTTCTTTCAGTGATTACAGTGCATTCTTTTTTCCCCCCACATACAGGGAAAAAGGAATAAAGAACAGATATCTCCTGAAAGTCAAAGGCTTGATAGTTTAAAAAAAAAAAAAAGGGAATATTCTTATTTTCTCCAAGCCAGCTGTAAAGATGACCAGTTGCAAACTGTATTCCATCTGCTCTCTCTGAGGACCTCAGCCTGACCTTGTGGAACCTTCTTTCTGGGAAGTTAAAGAATTTCCAGGATTAGCTCAAATCCTGAGGTTGCCAACTGTGACAATTTACAAAGCTCTCTTAGGTAATGATTCAGATTCCCTTTCTGCTCAAGGCCAAGATGGGCCCCAATGAGTTGGAAATATTCTCATTTCCTGGACCCAGACCATAGGGTGAGTTGAACCCGGAAGAATTTCAGAAGGGCAAGCTCAGCATCTCTATGTACTAAAGACCCAACAATGGATAAATCTGGGACAACAGAAATGTAATTGAACTTGAAAAGTGGGCATTAAGAGGTCATCAGACCGAGTTTTAAAAAGAATACTAAAAAGAAAAGAAGGAAGGAAGGAGGAAAACCATCAATTGTTTAATAACAATTGATCTCAACTGCCTGATTCAGGAGGAAGACATCTTCTAAACATCTCCTGAAGTTTTGAATTCTCCAGCAGAAGGCCAAGTTTCCAAAGCTGATCAGGTAAAATGCCAAATTCCTCCCACCATCACAATCCCAAGGTGAGGAAAGGGGAAGAATAAAGCAATACTCTCAGTTTATTGTCAGGACAATTAACTGGTGGTAGGACCATATCTAGCCTAGGTGGCCTGGAAAACAGTAAAGCTTTGGAGCCTACCAGAGGCTGCACTAGTTTCACGGGGTCTAGAGGTCACCCTACTTACTCCTCAGACACTGTCTTTCTATATATT
>JAQZBX010005898.1:43239-54940 GCA_029593785.1 Cabassous unicinctus
AATCTTTAAAAAAAAAAAAAAAAAGGTCAGAATACTTGTGTTTCAGGTGACCTCATTCAGGAAAACCCACTGGCATATACCTATAGATACAATAAAAAGTGGATAAGGACAAAGATCTCAAATGGGAAGATTTAGCATGTAGACCAAAACTACAACAGGCTAAGCTCACAGTGTGAACATCTAGGAAATAAATGACCAGTACTTCAAGGCTTGGATTTTCCAACACCCACGATTTACAGTCCAGTTATGACCCAGCTCAGCAACTACATCCATAACAACGGATTTTCATAATGTTAAGTTAAGACAATTTTAAGGACAGTCAGCAACTCCAGTGAAATTTTTTCTTTCAAAGACTCCAAAATGTTGTGTAAGTATTAGTTCTTATGATTCCAAACAGATGTGGAGATGAGGCTCTTCGTTTGAAAAATAATAAACATTTTACAGACATCTCAGGTTATAGATTAAGTCAGGACTTGAAAACAGACTCCAACAAGACTCTTAATTGGGTTCTGAATGGATTACGCATTATCAGAATACCAAATTAGTAGAGAGAAATTCAGAAGATTCATTAAGAAATAAGAGGAACCTGGTCTTGAGTGTCAGAGTTCTCTGGCAACTCAGTGGTCTATTTGTTTACTACCTTTATTTCAAAGTCTTCTGGAAACCTGGCCAGGCTGGACCAAATTTAGATCTATCAAAATGACAAATATAAATACCAATGTGTGTTCCTAATATTTTAAAAAACTAAATTTTCAGTTTTCTATATTACCTTGTAGGTCAATTCAGAATACAGCTGCCTTAAGATAGACCAAATTAGAATAATTTGGTAGATCTTATATGTTAAATAAGAAAGCAAATCATAAAAAATTCACATAAGTATTTATATACTTAAAAATGGTTAGAATTGCATATACTGATATTTTACATTTTCTAACTACAGTAGGATTACAATTTTTATTTTCCTTTTTGGTTATCTATATTTTCAATTGGTACATATGACAACATGGATAAATTTCATAAACATAAGGTTGAACAACAACAAAAAATACAGTACCAAAGAGGACCTATTGTATGACTCCATTTAAATAAACTTCAAAAACAGGTAAAGCTAATCTATGGTTGTACAAGTCCAGGTAGTGGTTACCTTTGGGGGCTGTAATGACAGGAAGAGGGAGCTTCTGGGGCATTATTAATGTTATATTTCTTAACCCAGGTGCTGGTAACACACGTGTGTGCACTGAGAAAGTTAATGGAGCTGTAGACATATGACATATATACACTTCCCTGTTTGTATGTTTTACTTCAGTTAAAAAGTTAAATGAAAAACAAAACTGAATTCAGAGACTTCCTCACACATACTGTCAAGAGGTCACTTTCAATTGTGTGGTTGTCTCCTTTGAGTGGTGGCAGTCACAATGAGGAGACAATAATATCTCCATAGCTCCATCTCTGAGAAAGGGGCTGTGGAACCCGGCTCCAAGAAAGAGAAGACAGCAGGAAGAGAAACACAAATTTGCATCAGGGAAGGGTCTTCACTTGTGAATATCAGCATCCTTTACATCTCTTTTGGCAGCATCCCTACTGATGGTGAGCTCCGGAAATCCAAGGTTTCATTCACCTCAGGCTCACTGTGAGGGTTGATATTCAGCCTGTCCAGCTGCAGCCACATGGGGAGGTGCACTTCTCACACTGAGTCTACATTCATGCAAACAAGTGAAAAGTGGCTGAATCTGCTAGAAGAGAAGCTCTGTGAAGGCAGGGACCTTATAGGCCCAGTGCTTAATGTGGGACTTGGCATAGAATAGGGGCTCAATAAATATTTTTGTAGTGAGTACATAAATGCTCCAGCTCAAGTATAAGTTACCATGAATGGTAAAGGGAGGAGAAAGGATGGAATAGAGTGATATACATTTGATTGATTGATTGATTGATTGGTGATAAGTGTTTCTGATTGTCCCTTCTGTGTTCCTCAACTAAGCTAACTCTGGCTAACCAAGGCCTGGGGAGATGTGTGTTGTTGTAGATGTTTGATAAAACAATCTAGAACTGCACTATACAATAGAAATATAATGTGAGCCTCACATGCAATTTTAAAATTTTCTAGTAGCTACATTAAAAAATATAAAAAGCAGATGAAATAAATTTTAACAATATATTTTACTTAGTGCAGTATATCCAAAACATTATCATTCCAACAAGTAATCAATAGGGAAATTATTAATATGATATTTTACACTCTTTTTGTCTTTGAAATCCAGTGTGTGTTTTATACTTACAGCACATTTCAGTCAACTTGTTCAATACCTACACGTGGTTAGTGGCTAATGTATCAGATATCACAGGCCTAGAAGGATACTCATTTGGAGGAGGTTCTTCCAGAAAAGTTGAACAGTGTGTGTATGTGTGTGTGTGTAAGAAAGTGTGAGACAGACAGACTGACCTGATGGTATTTAATAAAGGTTCCATCTGTTCCTGAAGTCAGATGTGCACCAGCCCTTGGTTGCTATAGATATGCCAGTATCTTTATGATAAATTCCACTTTCTGCTTAAGCTACTTTGAATATGGTTTCTGTCACATGCACTCAAAAGAGACTTAACTAATAGAGTTAGATATAGAGAAACATGCCCATCGGTATACCCAGCTTTAGAGGCACAATGCCATCAAATAGCAGACACGAAGTCAGCATTGTTGAATGATTAAATTAAGAAATAAAGTTACTAACAAAAATTTGCCACCATTTTATCCTGAAGGTTTTTATGTCACTTGCTGTAGGTTGCACAATCAATTTGTACATCCCTTTTGAGAACAAATGAACCAAAGTCTAGTTCCAACTTGAAGTATTCCAGGTACATTTTGGCTGTAAATTCTGAATCAAACAGGAGTTTAATAAGGTGCAGGCGCTATGCATTACCTGGATACTATCCATCTGAGAGTGCTGCAATGTAAAAGAAATTAAAATAACAGCCTTTCTATCAGCCAACATACCTCCTGCTTCATCTCAGGGTTTGTCTTCCTGCCAACACACATTTATTTCTGTGTGTCTCCAGTTAAACATGGAACTGGAGTTTCAAGGGAATGGGTTGGTGGTTTAACTTCACAGAGGGAAAAATAGCAGCCATCCCGATACCATAACCCAAATCACTTTGTCATTTGAATGCCATCATTAAGTTTGGTATTTCAGTATTGCTTCTCATTCTGCTCTATTAGGTCCAGACCTACAGAGGAGAAGTGCTATCAATGAACAGTTTCATCTCGATTCCAGTTTTTCCATGTCACAACCCAGCCTTTGAGTACCCTAAATTGCATATGCTACCCCTTTCATATTCCTAGGATATCATCACAGGTGGCTTAATGTAAGTTGGAAAAGTAGGACTAAAGAGATACAAACCATCCCCTTCCCATTGCTCAATGGGAAATACCTCCTAGTATTAAGAAGAGAGAGATATTGAAGTCCATTAAGAGGACCTCTTGCTCGGCTTTCAGAATCTTTGATGCTAAAGGCATGGGCAATCCAGTGGGACTGGAAGAGATAGAAAAGCCAATGGAGTAGTAGGCAATATCAGGGCAGAGATAGAAAGGACCAAAAAGAGCAAGCTTTTGGTCATCTCCTGCTGTTAAAATTCCTGGAAGGCTCTGAATGTGCTGTTTGTGGGGGGAAATTTGCAGAATTAGCTATAACTCCTGCCATCCAGAGAGATGCAAGATATGTAGTGGTGCCTTAGAGGAAGGAGAGGAATGGGGAATGCTATGTTATTGCTACATCTGTATGAGTCATAGACTTGTAAATGCCTCTATATCCTGAAGAGATCATTCAGCATTTGAGCAGGGGAACTTAACACAACTGTCTGTGAAACTGTTCCTGTTTTTTTCTGGTTGAAAGGGTTAAGAAGGTCAAAGAATACTGGACTTCTAATATTTGAATTTTTCAGCTCATCATAATTACTAGCAGGAGAGACACTTAGCAGATGGAGCCCTAAGCAGGAAAGGAGGACTCCTGGATTGTGCCAATAGCTTATGTGTGGCTTTATGTAAGTCCCTGCTGTTATCTCACAGTTTCCACTTATAAAAAGGAGGCAACAACAACCTCCAAAATGATACTGCCCAAAATGATCATGAGATCATGTCTTAAGAACCTTCAAACTCTGGAAAGGGTGCTGGGGAAATAGAGCAGATGAAGTGAGTAAGGGACCACCTTAAGTGACCAAAGTAAGTGGCTAAGAGCACAGACTCTGGAGCCTGTCTCTGGGTTTGAATTCCGGCTCTGCCACTTATTAGCTGTTTGCCTTTGGACAAACTACTTAACTTCTCAGTGCCCGAGTTTCCTCATCCGTAAATTGGAGATGTTAATAGTATCTACCTGATAGGTACCATTAAATGAGTTAATGTAAGTTAAATGCCTAGAGCATTGTCCGGCACATATATAAATACTAGCAAATCTTACTATCAGTAAGCACTGTATACTTTTATTTTTAGAACTGGAAAAGACTTCACAAAATATCTAGTCCTTCTCAGCAAACATCCTTTCACAGATGAGGAAACTGAGGGCCAGAGAGGTCAAAATAAATCAGTAGACATGATTTGCATATCCTAGCCAGCTCATCAGCAGAGACAGTTCTGTATAACTATTCTCAGAACGTGACAAAAGTTTCATCTTTGGATGTTCTTAAAGCTAGACTAGGATCAGAAATAAGGCATGTCCATCTGGGTATAGTCCTGGGTAACAAATTAGGCTTTACTTATTGGTCTTTATTTGCCTGATGGGCTCTTCTTCTGAGAGACACAGAAAGATGTGAGAGCATTTGGCTGGTGTAACACAGTGCTATCAAACTGCCAAGGTGGTCAGTCTAACAATTACCAGTTGCCTGGAGGGGGTGCTGGGAGGGAGGGAGGTGCCAGGGAATGAAAGGCCAAAGTCTATCGTATTGGCTAGAAGAGACTTTTGGAAAGAACAAGCTAAATCCAGAGGCTTCCATTTCTGTGAGCAGGGCTGGAGGGAAGCTCCACCTTGATGTGGTACAGCAGGGAACGGCCTGGCAAGCTTCCCGTTGCAAAATGGCTGCGGCCCAGCTGACGGGAGAGTCAGGCTGAGCAGTCCCACTATTCCCTTGAGATCTGGCTTTAGCTCAGAGCCAGGGGAAGTGGGGATTAACACAATGTGGTGTCCGAGCTAATGAGTTAGCAAAACAGAGACAGATGGCAACTGCAGTAACTTAACTCGCCCATCTCTGTTTGCAATGCACTCCCACAAGCTTCTCCTCTGCCCTCATGCTGTCTACCTCTGCCCATCCTCTCCATCCATCCCAGAAAATCCTTGGCCACAGAAAAATCATCCTGCATGAAAAGGAGCTATAACACTCCTTTCTAAACATAGTTGACTCCTGTATTTGGGGTGTGATGGTGGGGAGGAGGTCTTTCAGACAGCTTTGGAGAGATACTGACCTCTGTTTCTAGGAAGGCAAACTTATTTTTATTGAATTCTTGTTATTTAATGCACTTGATATATAATCCCCCATAATAACTGCATAGAAGGTGGTATACAGTTGCATACAAGAATGCTAAAAGGGAGTATGACTTACAAAAACAAGGAGAAGGAACTTTTATTCTGATCCTTTAAAAGTTTGCTTTAGCAAGCTCTATAGACTGTGGAACAATTTCCTTCCCAGGTGGTAGTGTGATAAGTGATGAGAGTGCATGCTTAGACCAGACACACAACCATGCCTCTTTGGGAGGCCAAACACTGCTTAACAAGGGATCTACCACCCTGCGCCTCTTTAAAGTTCTTTTCAGCTTCTTACCAATGGTCATTGTTTCCAGGTGGATTACTATGCCAGCTGCCAACAATGAGGCTCCGCTGGCACTGGGGCCAGCCAGGACATAGCCATGTTGGAAAATCCTGCATGGTACTTTTGAGAGTTGGTTTATTTTTGTAATAATCTCCTTAGTTTTTTTTTTTGTTTTTTTTTTTAATACAACCATGTAAGAAACAGAAGATTTTTAGGAAGAAGCGGAAATGAAAAAGAAAAGTAAAAAGGTTTATTTTTTTTCCTTTTTCTACTTAGTTATTTCATTCAATGAGGTAAGAAGAAACTTTTTAAAAAGTATTAAGTTAAACTTCATTGATGAGAGTGGGTTTTTGCTTTTGCAAAGTAAAAAGCTGTCTCCTGAGGAGAAACTTAAGTGCTTATTGAATTATTCAACAGAACTTGTACCTAAATAGGGATATTGAAAAAGAAGCTTCCAAGCAGAGTGTATACTTCCCACTGCTACCAACATCCCCAAACTTCCCCACCCAGTGACCCTCTCAAGGGCTCCGTGTTCACTTCTGTCCTTTCAGAATGGGGCCTTGGGATTGACAAATAGTTAAGAGTGAGCAGTTGTAAGAATCTACAGCTTACCAGTTGACTCAGTCAACTTTAGACCAAATAGTATCCAGGGAAATATTTATATTCTACCCTTGATCCTGTGCCTAATAATGAGGGACAGCAAAATGTGCTAGTGGGGACCTAGACCAGTGGGGACTAAGAGTAACACTCTAAGGGGACCAAATACAACCTTCTGGGAAGTGGAATTTCATTATGGATTTGTCACTTGCTGCTGCTAGAAATGCAAGTACTTTCCAACACTAAGTGTCAGCTGCCTTTCATGGGAAGTAACTAGTCACAACCTCCTTGCTCAAAGAGGCAATATCCGAAGAAGTGAAACTGATAAACGATCAGCACAGAGTACAGTTACATTTCCTCCAATGTGTACATCTGTTTTGTACACCACAGGGTTTCTTAACCTCAGCACACTTGGCATTTTAGGCTCAATGATTCTTGGTTGTGGAGATTGTCCTGTGCATTGTAGGATGTTTAGCAGCATCCCTGGATAGATACCAGTAGCACCCCTCCCCCTAGATGTGGCAACCAAATATGACATCAGACATTGCCAAAATATCTCCTGGGGGCAGTTGAGAACTCCTGCTACACTAGTACACGTGGTGGAGCTAAAATTTTGAAAAATTTGAAAGAGGGATGTTATGATCTTATGGTTGATACTTAAGTTAAATAATTAGCTTGTAAAATATAGTTTTATTTCATTTAATAAGAATCCAACTCACACGTATCCAAAGAGATCAAAATACCAAAGGGGAATTAGCACCAAATTATAAGAGGCATTGGTTCCTTCTTCTCATGAGGAAATATAAGAGCAAATTAAGAATTAATTGATATTTTCAGTTGTGTTTTTTTATCTAAAAAGAGGGATTAGAATAAACTACAGAAATACAGAGAACATTAAGAAGCATGCAGTATCATGCTCTGATACCATGCAGTATCAGAGAAAGAACAATGGTCTGAGTGTGAAGGAGACTGGGCTTAGGTGGGCCAGAAAAAGGCATGTGGCACTGTGCTAGTGATTTAACAAGACATTTTTTTCACTTCTCTCTAAGGTTCCTTTCAACTTTCCATGGCATCTTCATAGCCCAGGATGCTATCAACAAACATTCAGAAGGATATGTCTTTGAAAAGTTATTTTGACAGCAGCCGAGATGAATTTGTACTATCCACCCATGAAATGGCTGGTCCAAGTTAAAGGCAGACAAGGGAATGCAACCTCAAAATCTTGACTTCCTTAGCATGGGTGAGCAAATCAACTATACTAAGTAGAATTTAAAGAATATTTCTTAAGTTCTAAGTCCTTGTAGAGAGGTACTGTCTTTTCATTTAGACTTAACAGAGTGTCTGACATGGTGTCATCTGTCATCTGTAATAGATGTTTTTTTGAAAGAGTGAACAAACAATTTGTATTTTAGCTTTCATTTGCAATAAATAAAGAATGCTTAGGGAAGGGTCCTCACTTTTGAGGTTAAAAGTAGGAAGACGATTCTACGCCCACCAGAAAATATTTCTTGGTGCTGGTGTCAAAGATAAAACCTTGAGTGAGATAAGTGGTTCTTAACCAGGGGTGATTTTGCATCCCCCAGGGGGTATTTAGTAATGTTTGGAAACATTTTTGATTGTCACAACTGGGGTGTGGGGTATTACTGGCAATTATGTGGGATAGAGGCTGGGGATTCTGCCAAACATTGTACAATGCACAGAATAGTCCTCCTCAACCAAGAATAATCTGGCCCAAAATGTAAATAGTGCCCAGGTAGAGAAATCCTGGCTAGATAAACCATTGGCCAGGGCTAAGTGAATCGACTTTATCTTAGAATGTGTTTTCTGCCAGTCCTTGTTCTTGTTCTTCCTAGATCTTTTCTCTATATATACATCTCCCTTGAACCTCCTAATCTCAGGTCTTATTATATATGTATTTTGCATCCACTGGCTATAAGTCTGATTGTTTTGAAAACAATCTGCAGGTAAATGTAGGATGGAACTGATGGAAACAATGGTCAGGGCCCCATGTCCATGAAGGAGAGGTCTTGAGTAGACAGAAACAGAGCAAAAGCTATTTATTCCTGAAAAAGAGCAAGTGGAAAGGGTGCTGACCCAACTGGTCATTTCCATTCTAATTCAGCCTGTTTATCATAGCACTGTTATCAACCAATGGAAAGTGGTTTTAGAATATAATGGTAGGGGAACTTTATAATCTCTCTATATCATTCTATGGCTTTTTAAACAAAAATTCACCATGATCAATTTAGGAAAATTGGGAAATAAATCAATAAATGCTTTCAGTAAAGCTCACATGAGTCAAGTTCTTCTGAGAAATGGGTAAAAATCTATTTCCCGGGGAAAACTATCTAGTGAAGTAGAAAGACTGCAATTCTGTTGAGCCAGATCCTAATTAGTTAACTAGCTCTGTGACTCTGAGATGTTCTTACTGTCATTGAGAGTTGTCCTCATCTATAATAAGATTACTTCCAATAGCTAAATTTGATGTTGAGTAAGATGAACAAGATAGACTACATAGAGAAATGGGAAAACATGAGCACTTTGGAATAAATAAGAAAATGATTTCATAGTCTAGATTGATGGCTCTACAGTCTACTTTTTAAATTTGAAGCCTATCAATAGATGTTGATTGAACTATGCTTACTCTGTTGATCAGATCTAACTTAAAAGACTGAAATGCCCACTTCATTTATTTTTACAAGACTGGAGTCACCATTCTTTCAAACTGAAGCTTGCATTATGTTGGTTTACACAAAGCATGGCCTTGATGGAGGTGGAATTAAAACACAGTTTTCCTCCTGCAATCCAAATATTCTAACCTAACACTGAAATAGTGAGAACCTTGAGATTGCAACAAAAGATATGGGATTAATTTTTACTGAAATGACACTGGGGGGGGTGGTGCCAGCCAGATTTCTGAGTGAGTTATGGCATAAGCATAGCCCAGAGATTTGGCTTTTCACTATTTCTCTTGCAGCTGATGACTCTCCCTGAAACTATAAAAACCAGTGATCCTTACCCCACCCCCACCCCATCTCTCTGTGGGGAATTATAATATGATTAAATACTGTTAATTATACATACACAATGACATCCTGAGGAAGCTGATGAAAACTACCTGGCAGAAAATATAGGTATATATTAACTCCAACCGTCTCAGGCCCACTGGGGCACTAACCACAACCATTGGCTTTTACTCCCCAAGTGAGATGTCATTTGGAGACCATGTGTGTGGTCAGTTAATCATGTGTGTTTCAGTTTCTCTGAGTGAATATGCTCTGCAATTTCATTTTGGTCCCCTCACATTCTTAGCTTTAAAAGATGACCAACAACCCCTGTCAGAGAGGGATAATTGGGAGAGAAAGTAGCCTCCTCATTGGCCAAGTAGAGCCAAATAATTCTACATAGTTCCCAGAAGCTACTTAGAAGCACACTTTAAGCACAAGAACAGCTTCAGAACACTGGGGCTTTGAGAAAGAGGCAATTTAAGAGAATGAGAGCAAAATAAAAGCCTGGAATTTCAGGAAGTGGTTCCAGGAACAAAGAGTACATAAAAATGAAGTGGAATCACTTTTTCCAGGCAATCCACTTTCATAGACAATGCAATCATATGACAATAACTAGCAATTTATGAGTATGTGAGTATTTATGGGTACGTGAGCCATCAACAGCAGAAGAGAATGAGTGGATCCCTTTGTTCCCAGCAGCCTCCCTCTTCACCCTGCTATAACTTTACTGTACCCATGGGAACCTAGCTTACCAGGCCAACAAAGAGCTGCCCTGATTAAATGTGATGTCCCTGGTTACCAATAGTTCTCTTGAAAAGTAAAGGGAAAGTAGCCAAACCACACCATAAGTGGAGCAGACAAAACATCTCTCCCCTTTCCATTAAGACATATGCTGACCACAGAAATTGTCCTTCTACCAACTTTTCTGCTCTCTGCTTCAACCTTCTAACTTGGCTTCATTTATCTGCTGTTCCACTTACTCTTCACACATCCCCATCATGCCTGTTTCCTCCCTAAGGCAGGAGTGAGCATTTCAGTCCACTCCAGGCTGACTAAGTGATACCATTTCCCATACCCACACTGAGGCCTAGGAAACTGATCATAAACAGGAAGGTAGATAAAGCCAGAGAGGGGGCTTATTCTGCTGAATTATCAGTGCATCTCTCCTAGGAATTCTCTATTCATTTCTCCTTAAAGCACTGGCCAGTCATTGTGCATATCCTATTAACTTAGAACTTGAAAAAATGTTGGCAAATATCTGTGCCACAAAAGTTACCTCCAATTTATAACTTTTAATCAGACGGATTTTTTTTTTTAAGATTTATTCATTCATCCACTCATCATTCAATACATATTTATTGAGTACCTTCTATGTACCAGGAACTGGTCTGAGTGAGACCAGCCAGGTCTTATAGTAAATAATGACATGTGACTTATGTCAGGCCAAACAAGCCTGGCAATGTCAGTCTGTCCTCAAATGAGAAGCTCCACTTACGATTTTCTAGAACAGTACAACATGGTCAATAATAGGTACCCAGTATATACTGCTGTTAATGGATGAAAAAGCATTGTTGGGAAGAACAAGTAGACTAAGTCAGAAGGTATGAGGCACCTCTCTGGTCCTGAGTATCCTCATCTGTAAAATGGGGATCAGGCTACCTGACTCATTTACCCAATGAGATTGCAGTGAGAATTAAAAGAGTATATATGAAAGCACATTTTAAACTATGAAAGTGCCAATGCATACATAAACTATGGTTGTGATTATTCAATCTTAAGGTTATTAGTAAGATAGTATATCTTTTCACTTCAACTAACACAGAAGCCTTTATAGAGGAAGGTGGTTTCAATTAACCAGGTCAGTAACCAACAAATTAAATCATCTGAGTCTTAAAGGGAAAGGGAAGTAGCTAGTGGGAGAAATATGCTCTTTATAATTTAATATATAGTGAGTGAAATCAGGAAATATTTCAGTTATAGAAACAAAAGAAGCCCATATGCTAAAGGACTTGAACATATTGAGGTGGTCCAAAAGTAATTAGGTCAAGTACGATGAGAATAAGAAGTTAGAGCTAATATTTTGTCCTACCTCTACATCCCATTTATGAATATAGGGAAACAGTTCAGTGTTTCTCAAACTGGAGTGATTTGTGACACCCAAAACACATTTTAAAACTTTTCAAGACCTTAGATTAAGGCTAGGTTATCCTTGGGCTGAGTTTCAGAATCACCAACTAAAGAAACTTATTTTTTGCAAATGCCTCTCAGCTGCAAAGTATTGTCTTTTAAGAGGCTAAATTTTTTTTTTAATC